>WEDG01003709.1:0-28455 GCA_017591395.1 Schistocephalus solidus | reverse complement strand
TTGGTAGCTGGTTGGTTTACGTATTGCTGTTCGGCATGGACGCTGTGGTTAGTGTGGTCCCATCCACGTTTGTGTGCGCCAAACACGCGCTGACTCCAACACTCACGCCTGCCAGTTCACTTGTGCGGGTTTCGAGTCCTTCTTACCAGATTAGCTATCAGGGCAACATAATGAAGGAGTCGTTTCAGCCTCACCCTCGATCATGTGCAGGTCCCTCTCAGCCTTTCAAGTTACATGCCGCAAGGATTCATGACAGTGTTTTCAGTGATAGATGCACCATGCCCCCGTAAGCCTTCCGAAGCAGGCCAAGCCGAGAATATGAAACTTGGATCTTTCACGTACCATGAATGTCACAGTTTGAAGGAATCCTTGCAGACCGTCTCTCAATCCGGAGGACGATTGAGGTATCTTGTCAACTGGCAACCATCCACTACTTCCAGAACGTCAAGATAGTTTCAGCCTCGTGTCAGATTCATTATAATGACGAACGCGCTGAATTGACATCCGCAAGTATGTGCGGTTACAGTCCCCACGTCCGGTCTCTTTCCCTCTACCATGTACCAGTGAGCAATGGTTAACGTAGCGCGAAGCCTCCGTCACTACGGTCATCTCGATCATCAAAAGAGGAACTAGCATGGCTGAAAGTGAAGGCAATGAAAAAGCAGTCAGACCATCGTGATGCTAGCCCGAAAGGCATACGCATTCAAAAACGTCGTCATCATCGGCAAAACAAACTGTCTGTATGACGCGAGCAGACTGTTACACCATTAAAAGCGGTCTCATAGAGCATGATATCCACTGCGAAGGTCGGGCAGCGCATAAACGGTGTCCACCAGCATTGGCTGGCTCTTCCACGGAGGGGAGAGGGGAGGAGGGTGAACGTTAAGACCAAGGTGGCTGGCGTTTGATACACTTGCGCCGGCACCCGGTAATGCGTGGGCGGAACAAAACTCGGACATAGGGTGGGCGGGCGCACATCGAGGCGGCACATTTGCTCCACGGCGCTGACGTAAACTCAACTGCCGTGGGGGCACTGCTTGAATGACAAACGTGAGCGTGTTTGAGACAGAGAACCGATGACTGTCCGTCGCCGATGCGCCAGAGCACGTCATCAGAATTGCTCACATAGCCCACAAAGACGGCGGAATCGGCCCGGCTTTTAGAGTTACGAGGAGTTTTTTTGTTAGCCTAACGATGTCCACGGTTCAGCGATCACGGGGTGGGGTGGGGGACATAAACGACAGCGCCATACGTTAAGGCAGCATGTTTTTGACAATGCACATCAAGCAATCACTGAACCACGAGGTGGTTTCTGATCAGCCTTGAAAGGGACCACATTGACCTATGAGGTGCACCAATTGGACTACCTAAGTCGATGTGAGGTAGTAAATATTGTCAGACGCGTGTGTGTGTGCGTGACACATGGTATACAGAGGTTCATGATAAGCCAGCCACTGTGTCCAATACACAGTAGGCCTACGTTGGACAGCCCACTGGAAATGGGAAAAGAGTGAAACAGTGATTCAGCCTCGCATACAACGCTTAGTATCCTCATCATTGACGACCAAGTACGCTTTTTTGAACTACGAACCAGCCATAATGTGAGGTTTGGCTGTAAGATGTGAGAATAGTTACCTCCCCCAACCCCTCACCACCCCCGTAATACAGGCAGCCCTGCGCTAAATTTCAGCAACTGTAAATAATCCCGTATTCTAATCCTAACCCAAAGATCCACCCTAACCCAAACCCGAATTCCAACCTTCGAACTTAGCGCAAATCCACCTGGGTTACGGGATGGGAAAGGGGGTATTTACTCTTGTGCCTTACCAGTTTGTCAACCGTGGACATAACTCGGCTCTACTTAGACTCGGGATGTAACGTCTACTTGTTAATGCAGCCGTTTTAGCGCGCCCCGCATTGGGGACTCGTTAATGTTCACTCAGGGAGACTAGAACTTGTGTCTTAGATGAAAAGGGGGTTTTAGCCAGGGCGTCCACACCTAACTTCGCTAATCTTGCCCCCCCCCCCTTGCCAGCTCAACATGGTGGGTGCGGAAGAGACGGAGGGATCGGGTTAGATGCTGTGCAAGTCTGCCTCACTAAATTGAAATTGAAATGCAAATTAGCAGGGGGTCTTGACAGATGTGACCACTAGTGAAAAACTCGGCGGCATCGTTAGGATTCGAACCCACGCCGGCAAGGGGAGGGCTTTAGTACAGCCAACGCTCTAGGCAACTGAGCTACGAGGCCCCCACCAGGAGCCGTGACTTCTATCACAGTTGGGTCAAGTTACCCGCTCAGCCTACTGCAGCAACGTATGGCATCCACAAATTTGGATACAGTAAGCTGACTGCGCAAGCAGGGTTTCCTACGCACGCAATCTAGAATTCACCAGATGACTGCCAGGTACAGTTTATTAGAAGGAAAGTACGCTGGGTGGGTAACTTGACCCAAATGTGAGTAAACTCACGGCTCCCGGTGGGGGTCTCATAGATCCGTTAGCGAGAGCGTTGGCCGTACTAAAGCCTTCCCGTTGACGGCGTGAGTTCGAATCCTACCGAGGTCACATGTGGGTCAAAAGGAATAAATTGTAGGTGTCCGTCGGTACGGACGAATTATTGGGTCCGAGGGAGGGGGGAAAGGGCCGATAGACATTAAGGCTCCGCGGAGAAGGTAGTAGGCAGATAAAATTCTAGAATACATTACTACTCACATGAATGTAATTGGCATTGATGTAGGTAGTAAGTTCATCATTGTTGGTCTGTGGCAGGATAACGCGAGTTTCATTGTCTACGAGGGAAAAGAGACAGGGTCAACAGTAAGACGCAGGCACGAGGGGATATATACAACCAGCATTTTTAGTTGTGGCAACAGGGAGTGCAAAGGTACACGGTACTTGGCAACAGGGAGCGTTCGGTGACAGACATCGCTGCTGCAAGCGACCCGAAGAATATCTGTCACGCACACACACTACCATCATACAGGAATATTCTATAAGGTCATCAGTGAGGGGGAAGTTACTATACCCATGACCTCTCGAGGCGGGGAGCAATTGGGACCAATATTTCTCCCTGAGATTCACGCGGAGAGTCGGTAGGCTTTTGTGGTCAGGCTATTTTTATAGTTTCGTAAGTTATGGTAGCGGAATCGATGCCTTGTACGAAGTTTGTTCCCTTGCAGCGTCGCTCAAAGTAACCATTCAGTTTGTGGTCAGATCGCAAGCCATCAACGTAGTATTTTGGCCTACCACCTGCAGCTAACATTAACGCCACGATACTGCATAAGTTATCATCCCGAGTGAGCGCTGAAATGCCAAGGGCGGTGAGGCACAGTTTTCCATCGACACATTATTATTAGTTTTATTATTAATAATTTTCAAGCCTGACAGTGACATACACTCTTACGGGCTCATCACCTGGGTTCGGCTTCGGTTGATAACCCCGTTGACAGATTAAAGTTTGGTGTAACCATGTTCCGCATCACATAGGCACCCACCGCCCCCCCAACCCGGTACTTCCGGACGTTCACCCTGAATGGGATCAGATATTCATGGATTACAATGGTCAGTGTACGCCTGAAATTCTTCAAATCTCAATCGAAATTTTCGAATGCTTTTACTCTTACGGAGAGTTAATCTAAGCAGGGTTGTAATAGTAATTATCCTGCATCATAATTACAGGGTATGTCAAACGCGCCAAGACGCTCGCTCCCAAATGCAATTCTTTCCACCCATCTGAAAAACTCCCCTCCGTAAAAATAACTACTAAAGTAGTATGCAATTATTTTCATTACTTTTTCACCCCATTAAAAATGCCCATAAATTTGATGGAAACAAGTAGAAAAAACTTTCATGTTCTCATTTGGTAGTATGCCCACTCAAATGCCAACGTGCTTGTCCATTTATTAATTTTCCGTTTAAAGCATATAACATAGTCCACATCTATCGCAAAATGTTATCATCCGCTACGGTATCTTCTAATGACACAAGGAAATGTATGATTATCCTTACGTTGAAACCATAAGCTATCACAGGTCGGGGTCAAAATATTCGGGGAGTAAAAAACATTTTTGTAGAAAATCTAAGCACGTCTTTTTACGTACAGCAGCTGTCCTAACTCCTGAAATCTTATGGATTTCATGAGTTACGGCCCGTTACGCAAAATTAGACCACGCTGCGTCCCCCAAAATATTACATCAATAAAGAACCGATCGTTAGGAAAAATAAGGCTTGTTGTGGTTTACAAATCATTTTACATTGTTTAGAAATACTAATTTTTTTTAGAAAAGGTACGGATTACAAAAATGTGAAAAATCGACCTAGTTGAGTAAACTGAAGTTGTAAATGTATAGGAAGCCTGTTCATGCAATTTAAACGAGTGAATAAAGCAGAAAAACCGAATTACATTTCAAAATAGTCTTGTTCAGAGTTTTGCACATACATATTCCTTTACATTAAGCGCAACGTAAATTATGGCCGTCAATAAAGAACCGATCGTTAGGAAAAATAAGGCTTTTGTGGTTTACAAATCATTTTACATTGTTTAGAAATACTATTTTTTTTAGAAAAGGTACGGATTACGAAAATGTGAAAAATCGACCTAGTTGAGTAAACTGAAGTTGTTAACGTATAGGAAGCCTGTTCATGCAATTTAAACGAGTGAATAAAGCAGAAAAACCGAATTACATTTCAAAATAGTCTTTTTCAGAGTTTTGCACATAAATATTCCTTTACATTAAGCGCAACGCAAATTATGGCCGTCATTAAACAGCCTAACATGAAAGTGTATATTCCAACACCGTTTCATGAGAATTGGTACATTGTCTTAGATGCGTTTGACCAAGGCAAGCAGATTTTCGCTTGATTGCGCCGATAGGGACGTCACAGGAATATAATACTTCATCAGCTTACATGTTCAAAGGCCGGTCACTGACTAACAAATTTACAAAATAATCGTCAGGTTCAATTTGGTGTATAAACATGACTATTCTATTGTTAAATTTCTCTAACTATTTCGGGTTATCTACTACGATGAGTTTCATACAGTCCTTGAAAATGGGGTGAATTCTTTACGATTTTCCGTGTCTTCATAAATGTACATTCTGTTCGATGTGTTTGGTAAAACCTTCAAAAAACTATATTTCTTAAAAGCATTTACAGAAGCAGCGACTTTTTGGCGTTCTCTCTAGTGCATACGACCGCCTGGGTTACATTTGCAGACTCACTTATACATGAAAACTCCCCGTCGTGAAAAATGAACGTCCACAACAAAAGCCGGGAAATATATGCCTATAATTAGTTGAAAAAACTTTTTATAATAAGTTAACTTTTTAAAAAGTGCTTTAATTAGATGTTTTGCTGTCGTAATTAACATTTTTCCAAAGTGAAGTCAAGGAAAAACTGGGACCCTTTGACCAAATTTTCAATTTCACTGAAAAGTAGGGATAAAATTTCTGTTAAAAATTAAAGAACTCAGTTTTCTCTTTTTATTGGAGCGTTTTTCGATATATTTGCTTACTTATCGGTCTATTTCTAAGATTTCAAACACACAAGAGAGTGGTCGAATATATACAAAGATTTTGCGATAAAATGTCAATTTTCTGCCCCTATCTGTTTCAAGTTTATTCATTTACATACAACTGCAGACCGAAAGTTGCCTTGGCAGGCTTCGCGTACGCCGTGACAGCGAAAAGTGGCGGTGTGTCATCGTGTCTCGTATATAAGCGCGTTTAAGTTCCTAACTATCGATGTGCTAAAACAAAGTACATTCATAAAAGTTTATTGCAGCGCTTTTTGGTAAAAAACGTCAAAACTTTGCAAAACTTGTTTTTTTTTAAAACTAAATATGCCCTCATTTTTCCGAAAACAATGTGATCTCTCAAATTTGCATTCACCTGATTTTCGTGAAAACAAAACCGAATTTTCCGTTCTTCGAAGGGATATATTCCAAATTTTTTCCGGCTTATATTAATGTTTATTCATAGTACTGCGCACAAAAGCAAAATGTTTTTGATCTGTAGCTTTCAATGGCGTAGGAAAACTCCTGGATGGGAAGAAACGTCGGATTTTGCCCCATTTAGCCCCGTTTTCTCATCAATAAACTGATCAGAAGTGAACTCTTTATTATTAAACAGCTTTTTGTGCATCAATTTAATAAAGAGAACCAACACCTTAAAATGCCTGCCCTGCTACTACCTCAAATTCTGATATAGAAAATTCATGAGTTAGGCAATCTACTGTAAGTAGTTTCAGGAAGGCAAAACCTGCTACCAACTGCGTACAAGAATGAATATTTTTGTGCCATTTTCAATAAAATTAATTCAAATTTATAGGGGGATCGGTAATTAAGAAAAAAAACATTTGTATTACGAGAGCTTTTTGGCCGGCGTTTGGAGGAACTCCAGTTTCCGATAACGTACAAACATAAAGTCAATTTTGCGAACCCAGCCCATGCACCTAAAGGAAGGCGGTATTTAGCTGGCCAGGACATGTGAAGCCAATTTTGACTGTGTGCTCGGATGCTGCGGGCGCCCCCATTGGTAGGAAGTTCAGCTGGTTAAAAATCTGTCGTTGGGTGCGACTAAAAGCTCAGTGTTTTTGTAAGCCATTTGTACTTCGGACGACGAGGTAAGCACCCAGTTGCGTGAAAGATGATAGTAAATGCTAAAAATATATTCACTGTGGGATTTTTCAGTTTCGGTCTCTTCCCCTTCTCAGTTCGTGACAGTTCGACCGACAGGAATGACTATGCCCGCTGTGTGCCCCAGGACATGGTGGGCATAGGACGGTTACTTGAGTGTGAAATAGTTTCTAATGGCGGCAGACTCGCGCAGCATCTGGCGCGTTCTCTCCTTTCTCACCCACCTAAGCCATGCAACAAGAAAGATGCAGGACGCCCGGAGGCGAGCTCGGGCGCCGTAGTTAACAGAGCTAAAAAACCCGTCTACACGTGCCACACACGACCTGGTTCTAACACAGAACAGTGGTACTGTAGGGACAGCCCGAATTTCACATAGTATTTTAACAGACGATACAGTAAGGAGCCACTACAGCCTGGCTCTCTCTCTCTCTCTCTCAGTCGTGAAAAGAATCTGGCTAGCCAGTCAGTTGGCGACCTTCAAGATCGCGCTTCTCAACGCGTTGTGATATTTTCAAGCGCCTTAGGTGTTCCTTCCCACTCC
Source organism: Schistocephalus solidus (assembly GCA_017591395.1). Taxonomy (NCBI): domain Eukaryota; kingdom Metazoa; phylum Platyhelminthes; class Cestoda; order Diphyllobothriidea; family Diphyllobothriidae; genus Schistocephalus; species Schistocephalus solidus. The sequence goes on along the minus strand of WEDG01003709.1, from coordinate 21,277 downwards.
AAGGCACAAGTTGAGTGTCGGAGCTTGTCAAACATCTCGTGATGACATTTAGCCCATGAAAGTCCGACCGTCGACTTCGATTATATCCACCGCATGCTTCACGTCAGGTTGCAAGTAAGCGCGGTGCCTTGCACGTGGATTATTGTCATATTAGACTTGCGCCACGCCCTCCTCCTCCTTCATCTGGGCCCGGTGTCATGACAGACTCACGAAGACCGGAGGTAGGAGAGGATGCACATGGCTGGTACGGCGACAATTCGCAACTAAGCGTACCAAAAACCCTCGCTACCACAAAACAGGAGTTTCACCATGAAGCCCCGCGCTCATAGCGTGGGCCTGCGTGCCACTAAGACCCCTCATTCACAATAGGATCCGATTTTACACTTGGCCAGGACAGTTAGCCTGCACACGGCCATATAAAATGGAGTGCATATCGGGGAAAACTAAAAGAGAGAGTGGAATGCAATTACAAGGAGTGGCCTGATTAAAGTCCATACACGCACTTCCAATTAGCCCACCCACTCCACTCAGTCTAGATGGGTGTATTTTCCACTGGTTCTGACCGAATAAAATGGACTACAAGAATCTCGTACATAGCGAATGCTAGGAAGAAAGACTGCAGTCGAAAGTCGCCTACTTGGTATGATGCCGGCGTAGCGGTTCTTCTGTCCAACGCCCGCTAGACCACACTGATTACGACTTGTAAGGTTGGTGGGTATACTCCAGAATTCGCTGAAGAGGGAGGCCACATCCTCGCGCAACTTAGTCTCCAGCTGTTGGCCCGTTAGGGGCAGGGAAGACTGACAGAGAAGTTTGTGGTCAGTGGCGGTACCTGCTGCGGTAATGAAGCCCTCGGCGGCTCCCTGGTTGCCTGGATGCTGCTGCAGCTGTTGGTGTTGTCTTGGTTGCGATTGCAAATTTGAGGAGGAGGAGGAGTCCTCGGGGGAGAAGGCCGCAGTATCCGCATCGCCGGCAGCTCCGCATGGACGGTGGAGGCTAACTGGCGACGTTGTCGCTGCTGCCATGGGAGAAAAGCGAGTTGTGCGATGACCGCGCGGCGCCAGGAAGGAGGTAGGGCCGTGAACGCCGTAGGAGTTTGGCATGGAGGGCTGGAGTGTGGCGTGCGACGAGGAGATAGTTGGAGAGAGGACGAGGGTGAGAGACGTGTGGGAGCCACGACGGCTAAAGAGCAACGAGGTGGGAAGAAGCAGGGGAGTTGTAAAAAACAGTAAAAAGAGCTTTTTTGAGGGGGAGCGCAAGCAGAGTTGGAGGAAAAACCCGTGAGGATGACTTGTATGGCCGCCTTATCAGGACACAGGAATGTAAACGCCGAGCCCACTTAACAAAGGTTGCCTTGCGATCAACTGCACGTAACGTAAGCAGTCTCGTGGCTTAAACCTATCAGAAAACTAAGCTGTAACCTTAATCTTTACCCTAGCCCTACCTTAAACTTAACGCTAACCCTCGCCTTGATCCTAAACTTAAGTTCCCCGAAATTGGGTGCAGAGCCGCATGAATTTTGGTAGACTACACAAGTGATTCTTACAAAAAACCCACTGCTCTAACGAAATTTGCCGAGTAGTTTACTCAAAACCGATATAAAATCGACTTCCTACGGCAGAGTGGGAAGCGGTGTAACTCAAAACAGGAGTCTGACCCAATCACTGCCAATGATCACATATCGAAACAAACCACCGGGCGCACCCTTACCAGTCTAGCCAGAGCATACACTCTCATTGAAAACCAACCTTCCACATGCACCAAATTCGTTCACCAAAACGGGGGAGGTTGCTTATTATGACAGGTCCGCATGGAATACCGGGCAACGTACTGTGGTGAAACAGGGAGGTTCGTGACCAAAAGGGTGTATTAATTCTAGATAGCGACGATAAGACGTCAGTTGTCTAAATCTCACGCTTTATCCCACATTCTTAGCGCAATTATTGGAGCGGGAATGGTTGGCTAGCTAGCTGGCTGGCTGACTGACTGACGGAAGAACGGAAAATACGGATTAAACAGACGCATCGGGTTTGGCTCTGACCATAAGATTTAAACATTTAGTTGGACATTTTAACAAGGTCGAGGGAGGTAAAAAAAGTTCAGGCGCTCTAAATAATAAATTGGAGTCTTCAAGCACTGAGATCTAATCAGTAAACAATAGTAGCAGCAGTCTACTGCATTTTTATAGGTTGCCACAGATGAAGCTAGCGGAGACACAGGCACACAGTCTGTGAGGGCCAGACTAAGGTACGGAGGGCGCTATTTATCCACAAAAGCGAACTTGGCTGTCCTTGTTATGCATATCGAGCTGGACCTGCACACGCAGACACATCGACAAGTATTTCCATGCATTAGCCGCCGCAACTTTCCGAAAAATATTTTTTGATGAGACCGGCAAACATACGATAACAGAAATGGATTTCAAGGTATTCAATGAGGCGCAATGTATGTTGGATATAGGTGCTAAGGAATATATCTGCGGTGACCGTTATCGCTATCTTTCGTACCAGATTGTCCGTGGGTTTAAAATTAACCAGGACCACTTTGTTTAGGCGTAAGTTATGACGAAATGCAAAAAACTCGGTGGCCAACCGAACTCTGGAACTATGACGACAGCTCTCATCAGGACAGGAAGTGGTATATCTATCCTCTGATTTCAAGGCATACCACAGTCCGGCACGTCAGTTGCAAACGCGGAAGTTTGGAGCGGACAGCCTGCGATCCAGTGGATTTGGGCCGCAGATGGGGGGGGGGAGAACATCGTACATCGAACAGTACTTTAAGCAACGCCGGCGGTAATGACGCAGTACCCGATGCCGCTATCACACGATCATGTAAAGCACGCATTTTAATGTGAATAATGCCATCACTGACGATTATAGCAGCCGGCTTGGCTAGGTGAAACGTCTGCCAATAACTCCACCCATCTCGGTGAACGCCGCTGTTCTACCCCCTGCAATGGCATCTTTACTGCTATCCAGGATAACTCGCGAAACGGGCAAACCGACCACCAGGTCACGTATCAAGTCCCGCGAGCGCATCTACCGATAGATAAAACGGGTACCTGATTGACTGAAAGAGCCTACAAATGACGAGAATTACAAGTGGTGTCCCTGCGTCTGACGATGGATTTTCGCATAAGGTCGAAACCTTAGACAAATAAAATCTTCCCTCCCCCCCCCCCCCAGTGACCACAACTTTTTTCACGCTTTCTGAAAGACAGTACAACATGAGGAGGAGGAGGAGGAGGGGGAGTGGCGGAGGAACCCGATGACTCAAAACACGATCGTAAGAATGGGTTCTCAAGGAGGATGATTGGGCCCCGGCGGTTCGGACGACAACTCATCCTCAATAGGACACATTGGTACTCAGAAGAAGTCCGGGAAGGAAGATTCCTTATCGTGAGGCGGTAGAAACAACGACAGAAGGCCAACGGGCACACGCGTGCGTAGAGTAGAACAGTACTCAGGCCAGGATAAAAAGAGAATAAGGATGAAAAGCGAGCGCAAAGCGAGGAAACACAATCAGAGCAGTTCAGAGACGTTGCCAAGAAAAACAAGGGGGTCGTAAGGGCAATCTACGGCTTATTTATCGTTATCCATCACTTAGAATCCGACCCCAAGTGCTGAAGAAAATCAAATCAACATCAGTCACCCCTTAAGGAAAACGAGCGCAAGGAAGAGAGTGAAGGTGACGTTTAATTTGCATAAGTGAAAAAAAAGTTGACGCCAAACCCACCAGCGTCAGTAGAAAATGCACAAAATCCCTTAGAACACCGGGGTGATTTCATGTGCGTGTGTGTGGGCCTGTTTAATGCAAAAGGGATAAAAATTAACAAAACAGGTCAATCAACCCGAGCCCTCTACTTCGGAAATTTAATTTCTCCATCTGGCATAAGGAAGGATTCGAGATCTGGTTAAAATGAAATAAAACCGCCCCCCCTCCTGATATCATCCTCCGAACCTAATTTGAACACAACAACTCTAACCACTTAATGTTTGCTGTTCAATTATGTTCATAATAATGTGAGATCTGCAATCGACGACCGGTTACGGAACTCACTCATCCCGTTCTGCCTTGGGACTCACTCTCGAGGCCTATCAGCAGCCGCACAGCGACTAGTATATCATAAACAGAAGAGCAATGTTGATAAAGATAGGGAAAACTGAAATGGCCATTTCTGGCTTCCTAGTTTTCATCAACCAACAGAACTCAACCTTAGGCATTGCAACACCTGAGAATCAAACTTGCTATCTGTTGACCAAAAGACCAATCCTCTAACCATTGGGCTCTTTCGCAACGTCTGAGGTTGGCTATCGCTGGCTCATAACGGCTAATAATTCAGAAATGGTCATTCCAGTCACCCTTGTATTTGTTGGTAATGCTCTTCCGTCTATGTTCATAATCCCCGCGAGAACGGTACCAGCAGAACTAACCCCAAATAATGTCACCCCATATGAACAAGCACACTTGTAAACTGACCATGGAATACTAAGCCCTGAAGTGTCTTAGTATAAAACCATATATCCATATAATTAAATTGTGTACCACATCAACAGAGGCATAGTTCCAGAACACTACTGTATAAAGTCTTTATGTATTTTTTGTGTTGCAAATACATTTTGTACGTTGCCAGCAAATCAGAAAGGTGGAAATACTTCTGAAGATATCTTTTTCAGGGCCGATGGTTCAACGTTGACTGAGTTATTATAGCCAAGAGAAATGAATATGGGGAGCATACTGCCGCAATTATTACTTACAAAATAGATACCAAAAGCAGACGTCTACTTAACGAAGGCAAGCAGCAACCATACACATGCATGGATTTTATGGGGAAGGGGGACGGGGGTGGCAGCATTTCAAAATTCGAAAACATTCCCAGCCTTCGCATATGTGCCACTGACGGGTGGTTAGAAGAATCCAGGTCACTGACGGATCAGCAGTTCACACGCCCTCGTTCAGAGGGGATAAAGACCAATCAAAGCAAGCGCGTGGAAGTGTGCAGGTGTCTTCTTGGAAAGACGCCAACTTCCGTGAATTCCTCACACAACCCCACTCGACGGCGAGTTAGATAGCTGCACAGAAAAGACAGATGGCACTGTCAGTTCACCCGTCGTAGTCCGACGATGTCCATCGTATGCTCCACAGAAGGGTGGTGCAGGGACGGTGACTTGCACGTGGAGTCCGCTTTCGTGGATGCGCATGTGACCAAGCAGATCCATGCGGTGAGTGAATGCGCAGGGACAGGGGGGGGGGGCATTGGAGGCGGCGGTCTCTGCTGTGTGTTAATGCTCCAGGCACTAGTTCGCCAGTCTCTGTGAGATGGATTCACAAGTGACCGACCAGGCCGATGTGTGAGGTGAATGTGCGATCGCAATGGGGCAGGTTAGTACCGAGTTCCCATCGCTGGTACTATGGGCAGTGGTGGTGGAGGTAGCAGGTGGCAGATAGTCAGAGGTGGCTACTGAGGTGGCGGGAGTGGGTCAAGCAATGTTCGTCGCAAGAGGTAAGGGTAGGAGGAAGGTGTCGGTGATCATGAACGGAGGGGCATTGACGGAATGATCATTAGCAATTGAGGTGGTCGTCGTTGTGGGGTTTGAGGCAGGTTTGGCAGAAGTTGATGTGGTGGGATTGGTGTTGCATTGATTTCTAAGATGTCCGACAGGCTGATTTGCGCGCGGAATGCGCGTTGGCAGGGCATGGGCATTGGCGGTGTTGAGCCGGGGAGCTTGTGACTTGCAAGCCGCCCTTTAGGTCTTAGCAGCGGCAATCTGGTCGGTTTCGTATATTGCTGCACCAGTTTTTGTGGATCTTCTCCAGGCCAGTGTCCTGGGCAAGGTAATTCCAGGTCACCGGGTCGCAGTTATATTTGCCTCAGCGTGGCGTGGATGCTGAGGATTCCGATCTACATCAGGACTTCCGTGTCTAGGATCCTGTCTTGCCATCTTATCTTCAGTATTCTGTGGAGACAGCTGAGATAGAAATTATCCAGCTTCCTGGCTTGGTTCGAGTGGACGGTCCAGGTTTCTGCGCCGTACAAGAATGTCGTCAAGACGACGGCCTTGTACATATTTAGTTTGGTGTTTAGGTGAATACCATGATGATTCCATACGGAGGTCTGCAGCTGGCTGGCTTCGGAGATCCGTTGAGCAACCTCGTCGCTGATTCTTATGTTGCGTGACAGCGTGCTTCCCAGATAAGCAACGGTTTCCACATTTTTGAGTTGAGTGCCGTTGACATTGATTCGGGGAGCATTGTATTCCGCGTTGGGCGGCGGTTGGTGCATGACCACCGTTTTGGCTGTATTGATTGTTAATCCAAAATTGGCGCAGCCTGCGGCAAAGAGGTTCATGCTCCTTTGCATGTCCTCCTCCGTCACGGCGTTAAGGGTGCAGTCATCCGCGAAGAGCAAATCATGGACTGCAGTCGTAGACACACGCGTTGGAACCTGGGTATGCCGACTGTTGAGAAGGTGCCCGTCAGTTCTGTAGGCGATGCGGATCCTAGGGCACTCATCCGGTAGGCATTCATCAGCACAGCAGAAAAATGAGACCGAAGAGGTTCGGGGTTAGTGCGAAGCCCTACTTCACTCCGTTAGTCACTGCGAATGCTTCAGATACCGTCCTGACATCACTAAGCACGAACAGGACAGATCAACCGTCGTAATCCGACGATGATCACCGTATGCTCCACAGCAGGTGGTGCAGGGACGGTGACTTGCGCGTGATAGTAGCCTTGTTCTGCAGCTATCGCACTCTCTCCTGCCCCAACTGAGCCGGTGTCATGACAGAGTCAAGAAGACCGGAGAAGGGAGAGGGCGCAGGTGGCTGGCGCGGCCGGGGCCCCGTGGCCATAGCCGCCCCTAGGCGTGCCAGCACACCCCTCCCCATGTGCGGCATTTTTTATGGGAGCGCATTAGGCATAACGCCTGCCGTATCCTGATGTGGCCCCCGTTTGATCCAACGCATCTACCACGTGGCCCGTTTAGGGGGCACACACGCACCACACCACGTCCTCCTGGCTCCCCCCGACCCTAAAGTCCAGACACGGTGCAAAACGGGGGGAGGTTCGAGAGACCCATGAAAAAAGGGTTTTGTTTACGGCAACGCTCGATCCAGTCGTATCGCAGTTGCACACTCGTTGTCACCAAAAGTACTGACAGAGAAGTTCACTGCCAGCTATCCAACAGGGGTCTATTGTTTATAGCCACCGAGGCAGTCTAATTGAATGTGCCTAACAGATGTTGGGCTAACTTGAGTAGGGGGAGTTACTTCAGCTTGCGGTACAATGTCCACGGGTTTAAAAGACTTTAATAGGAATGCGAATAGTCGTCTCGTGGATGTTTTACGAGGAGCTTAAAACTTAAAAAGACCCATACTTGTTCCTAGAAATTACATATGGTCCGAAAACAAATGCTGAGTAGGTAGCTGGAAAGGGAACTGGAAGAAAATGTAAACACTATAACGCTTATAAGGTCAAATCGCAAACCTGGACAAATAGGCCTCGGTCCGAAGAGGCGACTTATGGAAGCAAAAACAATGACCAATGAGCATCTTTGATCTTCCTCTATGTGTTAGCACTGATGTGAGGGCGCATTAAAGAACCAAATATGAAAGAACACAAGGATTACGTGCAAATTAACTATACGAATGTTTTCTTTCGTTGAGCATGAGGTTGTACACGGACCGTATGCCAAACGTTGCGCTCTCGCTCGAAGCAACCGGAGGTTTAATAAAACAATATCCTTTTTCTCAATTGTTCCCTCTCTGGCGACAGCTGTCTTGCGTCCTTCTTTAAGACTCGCTAACCTGAAGCCACTTGGCCGTCTTCCGCGTGGACATACACGTGTGTAAAGTTGGTCGCGGGTGCCCAAGCGCCAACACAGTCAAAATTAACCGTGGCTTCACCAGTGACAACAACTGGAGTTTTTGCGCAGAGGCAGTCAGTAGTATGGAAATGTTGCATGATTAACCATACTAACATAACAGGTATTACCTGAAAGCCCATATACGTGTGAAGGTCAACTCGAAAGGTAGCTCGACACGGTTCGGAATGACATGTAAGCTTTTAAATCTTGCTTAGTCGGTTTCGATCGCTGGAGGGGAGACTTGATTGAGCTCTCCACACCCCTGCCGAAGAGCATCACGCGCGAAGAGGTACAATTCACAATACCATAGAGGCCGATTAGACCAGGTGTGATCACAGTTGTATCAGGTAGAATTATTCGAAAACGTATCAGGCCTAAGAGAGCTCTAAACCACGCTGCCCATGCAAGTTCCCATAAGACTGCTGAGAGCAGAATTCTGGTTTACTCTCCTACGATTGACTGCTTTAGCCGTTCTTAAGTTCGAGTAGTTAAATTTTGGTGGCGAAGAGAGACTGAAATCAGTCGCTATCTTCTAGAAGGGAAAATGGACGCAGAATGCATTGAAACTTACGGATGGAAAATGTTCCGTCCGGCAGAGGGAGCAACACGAGATCAAACACTCCTCGGCAGAGTGAACCGTACAAGATTTTTTGAAATGGTGTCCTGTACATTCGACCAGCGCAGAGGCTGGTTCAAAGGAAACAGACCCAGCTCTGTGACGTCACGCTCACACACACCAGAGCCAAGCGCCTCCCACGGGCAGCCAAGCACCGCCGCGGAGATAAATGCGGAACGTGGACGAGTTATTACGGCAAACAGCTAGCATACGCCGATAATTTATTTCCCAGCGGTTAAAACGGCATCGCAGTAGTTGGTCCGTCGCAAGGATCACCAATTTCCTCGTAGCGCGGTGGCGAACCGCGCACGAATCGGGTTACGCTAATAGGAGGAGCGATGTGCAGCGTGTACCAGACTTTCTCTCTCGCTCTCTGCCCACTGCTTGTTCGCAAACAGCAAAATAACACCAAAACGAAAGGAGATGGGCAAGGGATAGTGGTTGTATCCACAACTACGAGGGTCACATACAAGATGGTCCTCGCCACATTAACACAGCAACCCGACTCCGGGGAACCGAAGCTTAGTTGATAAGGTGAATTGACTCATCACGCCAACCGATAGCCTCCCGACGTCCAACTGCTGGCACATATTACGATAAACTAAACGCGCGGCAGACTTGCGTTGGTTAGGAAATTAGGTGCTGTACCTCTGGTGAGTAAACCACACCCTATGGACCCTTTCCCCCTATGTGTGTCTGTATCAGATTTGAAGCCGAGTCGAGACGACTGGGTGGTGGGGGTGCGAGATGGGGCTCACGCGACCTAAAGTATTGTCTCACGCGGCACGTTTTCGGAGCCCAGCTGCCGCGCAGACATTGACAACGGCAGCGTGAGCTGCACTACGGGACTCTGTTACGTAGCCACACAGCACAAAAAACACACTCCGCGCTTTACAATTACGACTGATGCTTCTTCCTGTCATTCACAGACGAACATGCAATGGTGATCTGGAAACAGGAAAAGTCCAGAAAAGACCGAAATATCCACACCTACAGAAGTATCCCTTGACAACGCGGAAGTGGCATCCCCGCAATCGATACTCGCAGTCATAATTCACAGGCCAAAGAGTGTACTAGCCAAGAAAGCGGAGACCGAAATGTATATATATATATATATATATATATATATATATATATATATATATATATATATATATATATATATATATATATAGAAAAAGGAGGCCAATATATTTTTTTATAGCACACATATCTCAGAAAATCATGTGTTTTGTAAATGTTGTACTGGAAGGAAGGCTATCTGTCGTTTTTAAAACATTTTCAAGCGGCCAAAAAAGGCGTGCACTTAAAAGCCAGCATTCTGGCGTGTCTAAAATATCTTAGAATTATGCTCTGAGATACTTAGTCACACAACTCCAAGAAATTTATCTTTCCTAGTCTAAAAGGCGTTTCGTATTTTTGGTTAGCGTTTCATGAGATGGGCCACTGATTGAATGTTGTAATAACCCAGCTTTGGTTTTCCAGTTTGTCAGTCCATCTTTATAAGGACTCAGGCCTTCCGAAGACTTTCCAGATCTTTGCAAATACTGTTTGTTGGCGCCGCCTCTGTGAAGGACTGTAAGGCAGTTCTGTATCACAGAAGTGTTTTCGCTTTTCCGATGCACTCCTCCTTGTTCTGCCTAAACCGCCTACTGTCAGCTTTGAGCACGACAAAGCTCTTGTCAGCCTACTGCAACGATCGATGTGATCGGCTTTTCCTTTTTGAGAGAACGTCGTTCGCGTCGTGTGAAGGCGTTTCGGTGTGACAGTTGACTTGTATTTTCCCTGCGGATGACAGATTCTGCAGCTGCGAGGGAGTCAGGCACTACGGCACAGAACTGATAGCTACTCTGCTGTGAACACCACGGGTGCAGCAGTGCTTTTACTAATTTCTGTTCAATTCCGCGCCAGTTTGGCGTCACGTGCATCGTAAATTCGTTTGGTACTGCCATAAAGCGTGTAGTGTACATATTATTTTTTCTCAGAGCACTTGGCTTGGTGTTCCGTCATTGTTGTTTTGCATTTCCACAAACCAGGAGACGGGGAGGAGGAGGGTCTTCCCGGCTAACCGATACCTCGGAGGTTTTCCCGAAAGAGATTAGCGAGAAGCCAGGAGAAAACCGGAGCGTGCAGCCAAAACCGAAATAGTGGTGGGCTGCGGGTTATGTTATCGGTGTGTTCGAGGAATTCAATTGATTTATGAGCCAACTTGGTTGGAGGCGGCAATCCACCGGCAGATCATTCATCCAATCCAAAAAATAAAAAGCTGGTGTCATTTACCGGATAGAATTCAAATAACTGTAAACAGGTTTGCCTGAACCGGCACAACCTGACTGTGAGATGGAAGGATAAACTCTTCCTCCCCAGGGTGTTCGACGGCGTAGGAATTTTGAACCAGTCAGATGACTGGAATTTGCGCTCAATTCAAGAAGTACGGCGGCATCATACCTATTGGCTCCATTTACAGACATTGAGCATTCAGTCACCTACCAGGCGCTGCGCAAATAAATTAGTGGCATAGCGGATTCCGAGTGACATTCGTCGAGGTATAATAACGATGTGAGAGTGATAACCCTCACCCATCTCCAGTCTGCTTGACTCTGTCTTGACACCGGGCCCGGGCGGAGGGAGTGTAACAGCGAGTGAGTTTGATGCAGTGCAAGTCTAATCTCACTATAATCAAACGCAACTCACCGTCCCTGCACCACAGCAGGGTGGTGCAGGGACAGTGGACATAGTCGAATAGGACGATCCATCTTTCTTAATCGGTACATATTCTTCCTCGTTTCACCAACTAAAAGTCTACTGCAGGCACCTATGCTCATTGAGAAGGTGGTTTTGAACCAAAAGGATAGGCCTGAAGTGACATGTTTAAATGGAAATTAAAAACGATCCAGCGCGAACCCATCTTTACGATATTGCATGTGGTGTTCTGATAAGTGGACCGATCAGTCGGGACTTCGATGGAGAAGAGTTTACGAACGGTTCCACGTTTAAGAGCCAATGACTGCATGAGTATCTCGACAGTGTAAATTGGTGGAGGTTCTATCCATATTTGAGCACATTACGATCGCTTTTGTAAATTCCCGGAACGGAATAAAATTACAATAGATATAAGCTCTCACAAAGACACCATGTAGCAACAAGTTGGGAGTACAGTTCTGCAAAAGGGTGTGTCTATCCGTTACTCACAAACGGTCTCCTGGTTTTTATTTGGCAAGCTTAAAAGGGTAAAAGGGTTATTGTGTCTCCAAAGGTTCAATTCTTCCGGACAAAAGAGCATTCAAAAACTGTGGCAATACTTGAGCCTATACTGAGCGTAACCGGGTAGAGGGGGAAGAATAAAACTGCGTGTGCAAGGGTATCGGTGCACGCGCATGAACACACGCAAGCATCGCGTCCTAACAATCAATTCGTTTGGCCAAAAGCGCATTTCAAAACTTGGAAAATTTCCCAGCCTATGCTGAGCACGACCGTGTAGACGGGCGGAGGGGGAACAACACTTTTGTTTACAAGGGCAGGTGCGCGCGCATGAACGCATGCGATTTCAAAAATCGATAAAGATAGACGTGAAAGGCTGCAACGACGGGAGAGCCGCCAAAGCGCGCCGACAGGGTCGGTCGCCCCGCCCACGCAAATAACAGACCCAGTTGTTTGACCCCCGTGCTCCACGTGGGTGGTACACCACGAGGTCGTGTGACTTAGGTTCATATTGACGAAGACTGGCACAACAACGGCCTCGCTTTACACAGGACCAAAAATTCACCCTACCACTTTGCCCCACACACGTGATTAACGAAGAACGGAAGTTCGTTTGTTACCGCACACTGAGCTAATATACACTGCGCCAACATACGTGTAGTTTTTTATCACAGCTGTGAGGATGGCTGGGTCGACCGTGCGTGGGAGGCAGCGATCGCCCGGCAGCACGTGAACAACATTCAGCCCCTCAGCCAAGACATTGTTGGCCATCCCGGAAACGCAGTAGACACTAGAACATGACCAAGGCACAGTAAGTTTTTTGAAAGGCAAACTTTGGATTCTAAAGACAGTGTGTAAGTGGACAAAAGGCTGTTCGGCTCTAGACATGGAGGTGTGGGGGTAGAGTGTGGATTAAAACCGGTCTCGGGGAGGGGGAAGGGTTGGGCGAGTCCTACAGATAATGTCTGCGGTTCATTAGGACGGCGAAGGCTAGTGCGTTTACTTTGGGGCACATCCTACAAAACCTCATCGATTTCTAGCATCATATGGCATACAAAGAATGTGGTCCATGCATGTTCTATTTGGGAAGGAAACCCGGTATGCGGGGTCGAATTGGTTGGATCGAAAGAATAAGATGAACCCTGTGACGTCAGGATGGAATAATCAGCGTATGAGGAGCAGTATGCGAGTCTTTTATAACGTGGCCAACACAGACCATCGTCCTAGATCATGGTGGACTCGATAATGTGTAGGGTACTAGCCGAAGGCGACGAAAGAATTAGTTCGCCATCTTGGGTGGAACTTTTCGGTCCCATGTGCTCTGGTAATTCCCTGTCATTTAGTGGTAGTATTGAAGTCAACCAACGGGAGACGCGACTGAGCGCAGCGAATGACCAGCCATCTCGCCACCCTTTGGTTTACTTCCCGCGATGCCAGTGCTGTCCAAAAATCTCATAAATCACAACACAAAAAGGTGCGCCCTGGAGGGGGTGGTTACACATCCGTCAGACTCGATAAACACTACTACTTATCAGTTCTGGGACTTCATACGCTTCTACCGCATCTCCTTTTCAACATCCATCGGGTTGGAAACGAAGTCCGGCCCAGTCCGGACAACGTGGCGTTCGTACCGTTTGTGCACCACGTAAATGAAGTCCGGTCTGGCATCTACGAGAGCTGCCATGTGGCCACCTACCGTCATTTTAACGTCTTGCAATTGGAGCCAAGTGAATGAAGGAGAGGGTGGCAGATGCTGTACACGTTTGCGGCATTATAAACTGATTCATGCGTAAGTACCAGGTGTTGCGGCCACTCGATGGACGTCTTCGCTTAGGATGGTCGAACGGTCGGGGTCACACACACACACGCACGAAGAATCCATTGCAGCTCGACTCTCAACTCCGGATAACCTACATGGCTCTTAAAATTGGAATCGTTCGTCAACTCTTCTCCATCGAAGTCACGATTGATTGGTCCACTTATCAGAACACCACGTGCAATATCGTAAAAATAGGTTCGCACGGGATCGTTTTTAATTTCCATTTAAACGTGGCACTGCAGGCCTATCCTTTTGGTTCAAAACCGCCTTCTCAATGAGCATAGGTGCCTGCAGTAGACTTTTAGTTGGTGAAACGAGGAAGAATCTGTAACGATTACGAAAGATCGATCGTCCTCTTCGACTATGTCCACTGTCCCTGCACCACCCTGCTGTGGTGCAGAGACGGTGACTTGCGTTGAACTATAGTATGAGTAGACTTTCACAGCATCAACGTCACTTAGCAGTCTTTCAAGCCGCGTTTTTTGGTCCGCCGTAATGGCTTAAAAATGCATCACAGCTTTTAAAATGGTACAGTAGTTGTTTACTCCTCCAAAGCTGGGGACCTGAGTGGTACATCACATATAACCAACTGGTTATTATCTGATACGAGTTCTCCAACCGAATTTATATAATGATTAATCAAGAGGCCGACAAATAAACGCCTCTGGCGCTTCTTGGAAGATATAACGATGGGTGATACGCGATAGTTCGACCATCTACTTCAATGAGGTCTACCGTATGCTCCTCAACATAGGGGTGGGGGGACGGTGACATTCGTGTGCGTTAGTTTTAAGTGATAATAGGCTGACGCTGCAGCTACTGCACTTTCTCCTCCTCCCTCACCTGAGCCCGGTGTCATGACAGAGTCAAGAAGACCTGAGGCATGTTCGGACGCAGATGAAGCATCTCCCACAGGGTGGGAGAGCGGGGTGCGGCATGAGCCTGCCCATACGCGTGCACATGTTGGCACGCCCACCTCCCATTTCCAGCATTTGGTATGGGATGGCATCCCAGAATAAGTACGCCTGTCACACCCTGATTTGGCCCCCGTGTTGGTCCAGCGCATTTACCACGCGGCCCGTTTAGGGGTCACACACACACGACAGTTCGACCGTCGTAGTCCGACGATGTGCACCGAATGCTCCACACCATGGTGGTGCAGGGATGGTGACTTGCGTGTGGATTAGTTTTAAGTGATAATAGACTCGCGCTGCAGCTACCATACCCACAAACTCTCTCTCTCTCTTCCCTAACCCGTCAGTGTCCGGTGTCATGACAAAGTCAATAAGACCGGAGGTAGGGTGGGGCGCAGGTGGCTGGCGCCACACTTGGCTCGGTCCCTCGGTGTGGGAGTCATAAAGCCCACATTAAGGAGCCATTGCATTCTGGCTCTCAGTCCACCAGTCAGCCACTCTACATAAACAAACGCTGGGCTGGCCGCGCGGTTCGAGTTATCCCATCAGTTGGCAACGTTCCAGGCCACGGGTTTTAGCGCACTGTGATAGCTTTAAGCGCCTCAGATTATTTATAGTGAGTAAAATACGCTGAGCCGTCGACCTCACTCTCTATTCCCATTCCTAGGCACCCGATACCATTCGAACCGATCAGTTGAATGGTGTAGGGAATGGGCGCAGCTGCTGATGTATCTAATGGCCTGGTCTACGCGTACCATATACACGATTGGGCCCCCCTCAAACACAAGAACCAGGATTTCAAACAAAAAGGGGTTGAGGGGCTCACTGCTCACACGTATGAGTGTAAGGAGCCAGTGCAGCCTGACTGACACTCACAAGGAGACTAAACGCATCAAACCTCCTAGCTTGGAAGGTTGCTAGCCGGCGGGAAACCTCGGTTCTGCCAATAGTTTACCAGTTGCAGGCGAAAAGGTCTAACACTGGTTCGTGAGACGAGCGTAATGGTACCATGGCAGACTTCTTATGCATCTACTTTTTTCTATCCTCTCACATCGACGTGCCCGAATGGCAAAATTGGGGTTACGAGGACTGGAAATTGCCGCGAGCGCTGCGACTGACAGAGCGAAGTATCCAGTGCATACGCGCCGCGCACGACCTGGCCCCAAACTCCGCACCTTCGGTCAAGGGGTTTCGTATCCAAAATAAATGATAGCGCCATAGAGCTCAGAGGCAATGAATGGTTGTACGACCTAAATAGTCGGCAACGAACTATTGTACGACCTTACTAACGAAAAAATTCGATAGGTAGGCGTGTAATACGGAAAAGGGAGCAATGGGATAGGGCAGTTTAGAGGACGGGAAAGTGCGATAACACGTTTGGCAATAAAAAGAACTTTATATACCCACCGTAATCGTAAAAGTGAGCTGGTTTTTAGCATTGAAGTGGACTATCCACGACACCCTAACCCTATCTACTGTGTTCGTTGCCGGGTTAGTACGATAGTACAATATTTTTTGCCGGTTACAAACCTATTCGTTGCCAGACCACATTAAATAGGAGTCATTGCAGCTTGATTCGCGGACCAGAAGAGATGTCAGTTACTCCGTCGGCTGTCAGCTTTCGGAACCATGACTGTTTGTCATAGTTTACAGCGCGCCAGATTTGCTTGTGAGGAATGAGCCGAAATGCCCTGAGGCGGGTGACTTCGTATCGGCCTGACTGTCACCTACATCAGCACCCTGTTCTCCAAGCACGGTGGAGATTGGCATAGTGCAAAGCCACAGTTTAACATTTGTCGCGCGCACGCACGGCGACAGGTGAGGACTCACGCCGACTCCATCATGTCACGAGCGAATGTGATCCCTGTTTGGTCCATCGCAAGGGCGACGAAGCCGGTCATCGCACAGCAACGTAAACTCACGGTGAGATCCTAGCATAGTTCAAAGCCACGGTCTAACACGTGCCACGCGCATACACGGCAATAACTGAAGACTCACGCCGATTCAGCACAAGCCGACTGACGCACGCCATGAGCAACTTTGACCCCCTTTAACCCAGCTAAAAGACGACGTAGTCCGTTATGGCATGACCACGTAAAATCACAGGGTAAGCTGGCTGGCTGCTCCACAACAGCTACCGAAGCCCCGTAAGACGTTAACACGGACACTTAGTCAGGATTAATTACTTTAGGCCTTCTGTAGACGATTGAAGGGCTTCAGCGTAGTCCTGGACGTTGTATGCCAAAGATCTCCAGATGTTTGTTAGCTAAGACGCCGATAGGTTTTGTGCGTGTGAGGCTTCCCAGAACGGGTAGGCACATATCCAGAGGAATACGAGGACACCTCTTGGTATGACAGGGAAACGTCAAAATTACGAGCTAAAACAGCGCCATTCTCGCATATGTTGATTTCCGGCATCGTGCGGACCCCAAGGAAGATTTTTCGATCGATCTACTAGGCCACTGTCTGTTAACAACAGCAACCGTCAGGCTGCGGAAGCTGGTCTTGTGCGCACAGAAGAACCTGGTACAAGTTCCGCGCTTACCGCGATCAAAGGTCGACTACCTGCATGCAACTTACTACCCCTTCTGCTGCCCCCTCCCTCTTTCCATGCTCCCACAAACCCGTTTGTGTGTTAAAACGAAATTTAACCGATTTCTCTGGTTACTGAAGTGTTTTACTCGACCACCTTCCGCCTAAACAGGATACCGGAACCGACCCGCTCGCTCAAAATAGGTGACCTTATGGTAAATTTCAAGAAGAGTAAATATATCTGTATCTTAAGGCTCACCCTTAATCACCTTAACCTTAACCGTAACCTAACACGATAGTAACCTTACCCCGGTAGCCTAATCATGGCCCTAAATCCAACTCCTAGCTTACCCCCCCCAAACCCTCAACTTAATCCTAAACATAATTTCCTTGGAATTTAGCGCAAAGCCGCATGCATTTTGGGTGTTTCCTTTTCCCATATCCTGTTTAGGTGGTCATACAAGGCATCCTTACTGAAAGTAAACGTATGCTCGCCAATTAGTCCTCTGAATCCTTGACAGACGGTTTGAGCAAAACTGGCTAGCATGTTGGGATAGACTCGATCTACCAATAAGAAAACGGAGTCGCACCTCTCCAAAAGACTCCTTTTGGGGCCCCTTGAGGCACCACTGGTGGTGAAGGAGCGTTTCAAGGCATCGAAGGAAGCGCTATCGGCGGCGACAGAGTTGGCACTAGATGGAAGGAAGGGCATTGCGGGTTTCGGGCGCCTATGGTCAGCTGCTGGTGCTCCCACCTCGTCCGCACTGCGTCCCAGGACCGCCTTGCTGTCGGTGGACAGCTCAGCGGTCTGAGCTGCTGCGCTAGCCGAGGCTACATCGCTCAGGGAGGCCGAGATGGTGGAGAGACGGTGCAGTCCGACGACAGCCGACTGTGAGAAGAGCGGTGTGCGCGGCGCGCTGGCGACACCACCCTGCTGTGGTATCACACAGACAGCGGCTGAGCGCAGATGCAGAAAACCAGAGGTTGCGACGCCGCCGTTGAACGACCCTGCAGAGATGTCGGCTAGTGGCAACGCCGCGGCTAACTGTCCACCGTCAAAACCGAGGGGCTGTACATGTTCCGGCTGACCGACCTGCGAAAGCTGGGACAACGAGGGCACGCTTATCATGCGTCGCTGTGACAGCGCTCCGACCGGTACCGGTTGCGGTAAGTGCGAAGTCGGCAAGGCGGGTTCACAACCTGTGAATCCGTTGTCACAGTGGGGTGGGGTCGCTGGGACAGACGGACTGATTTGGGGGTCCGAGCCATTGGTGGGGGTGGTGTGATCCTGTTGGAAGAAAGTACTGACTGAGTCAGCGGCCTTTATGTCACGGGAGAGAGTGGGTGAGAAATGACTGCAGGCTGTCTTGGCTGCGGATGCGGTAGTGACAGGTTGTATGGGCGGTGCAAGGCAGCAGAAGAAGTCGCAGGAGGTGCAACAGCAGCACAAAGGCCGGAAACAGACACAGGGCAAGCAGGATGAGGTCGTCGCATTGACCGGGAGTGAGGGGTGGGGATAAGGGTGTAGGTGTGACGTCCGATCTGAGGGCAGAGGAGATGAGGCAGTAGGGGTTGCGGGAGTCAACTGACAGTCGGAGCTTTCTCCGGTGGTCGTCAGGGCGTTGTTACCCTTACCCGATCCTGTTCTACCATATTTTTGGAAGGGACGCCAGTTCAGCTGCAAGGGGGGTTATGCAAAAAAAGAATTGATTTAATGTTCCGCTATGGGTTCGGATGTTAAATAAAGATAACTAGCTTGAAAGATAACAAGTATAACTCAATTTTTCGACGAGCCTTCTCAAGCCTTCTCAAGCCTCGGAAATTCACAAAACAAGGGCAAAATTTCCGCAAAATTTCCATCTTTTCTACGTAATTTTTTTCAGATGCCCGACTATCGAGTCCCGTCAGCAGATGAACCGCGGCTAGTATTACGGATAGATGATCATAATCGATAAAGACGAGGAAGACTGGAATGGCTATTTCCGGTCTTTAGCCGACATCAGCCGGTCAAACCCGACCTTAGGTGCAGCAACACCTACGCTTCGAACCCGCGACCTGTTGCATAGAAATTCAACATTCGGACCATTGAGCTATCATCAGATGTTGCAACACCTGGGGTTGACCATGGCTGGCTGATGACGGCTAATAAACCGGAAATAGCTACCCCAGTCTCCCTCGTGTTTGTCAGGAATGTTCTTTTGTCAATGATTTGAGTGTTGATTAAATCATAAGGTGGAGGTTTACCTTCATTCAACAAACCCTAACCCTGTCCCCTAACTGGGATTAGCAACAAAAACAGGTGTTGCAACATCCAAGGCCCGAACCCGCGAGCTGGTGGCTAGAAGTCCACCCCTATAACCATTGAGCCACGGGCTCATTGTCATGGCGTTTTCGATCAAGAATATTACTAATGGTAGATTGGTGCTCACCGATGATTTACGGGATTAACTCATCCCGTTGCACCCGGGATTAACTCTCAAGCCCCGTCAGCAGCCGCATAGTGGCTAGTATTACAGGCAGAATATCATTGCCGAAAAAGATAAGACTGGAATGGCCATTTCGGGTTTATTGGTCGGTATTAGCCACTTATATCCAACCCGCGACACGTTGTCTAAAAGTCTAATACTAATCCCTGAGCAATCCTCAGGTGTTGCAACACCTGGGGTTGGCCACGGCCGGCTGATGACGGCTAATAAGCCGGAAACGGCTATTCCAGTCTCCCTCGTCTCTTTTAGGAATGTTAAGCTGCCAATTAGTTGAGTTTTAAATCACGGGGAGGATGGATATGCGCGGGAGTGAAATCACAGTAATGGAAGCCTGCGCCGCATCCGTCTCACTCCATCTGCTCAAATATAGTTTCAATCGGAAGACTAGATCATGCGGACTGGAGATAGGAGTAGCGGAAAATATGGATCGACACGTGCCACGGCAAGACGGCCTTCTCAAACACATACACACATCTAAATAAGGCTTAGAGAGAGAGGTTTCTCGGCTGAGAAAACGGGAATCGAATTACAGCTTGTGCGTCATAAAGGGGTTAGCGATACGCCCCAGCTACAGGCTGCTATTCGAGTTTTGGTCGTTAGATCATCCAGCACTTGAGTCGCCGTGAGCATAGGCTCTATCAGCTGCAGTCTCATCACAGGTACTCAAAGTCAGCTGACAGCATTGCTCATTGATCTAGCCTGATCGTGCGTGCGGGCTTTCTACTTTGACAGTCTGTTAAGTGAATCCAGCACGTGTTCCTCCATGCAGGCTACGTCTGCGTTCTTCTCCCCCTCCTCCACTGGAGAGCAACATGCACAAAAATGCACCCTTCAAACCATGGCCCGTGGCTTACCGTGACATTGAAGACAAGCAGAAAGATGAGTGCAGCAATGAAGATCGCCAGAAATAGCAAAGCGAGGAAAGAATTGAAGTCAGTGACGGCCGGTACAAGACGCAGAGCAGTTGCCATGACCAGGGATGCTGTTGCTGGGGCTGTCGGTGTCAGTGGGTCTTCGGCATTTGGCCAGGCTGCTGCCAGGGTTTCTGGCGGCGGTGGAGGAGGAGGCAGAACTGTCTCGTCAAGTGAATCAGGAAGTTTTGCGTTCGCGACAACTACGGCCTGACAGAGGATGTGGCAGAGGGCTGACAGCATCAGCAGTAGCAGCGGGGGCCAAGGGGTCCGCGCTCTTGTTAGCGCACGCAGGCGGAGTTTACACCATGACACTCGATGGAGGGCCATCATGTGTTTTTCCGCTGCAACCCCGGGCAAAATTAGGTGCTGCTACTGTGATGAATTTTAGCGAGGGATGGCGGCGGGACGGCGTGGGCGGGAGTGACGATTTCAGGGGAGAAGGACGAGGACGAGGCTAATGTGATGGCAGTATGACCGGGAGGATGACGGTGTATGGATAATAACATGATCGCTGACGGGGCAGAATGTCAGCTGCGGCAATGCATCTAGATGATGCAGGTCCTTAGTAGGTTACGACTGAAAGTAAAACAAACAAGATACAAACGTGGATTGCTGTCGGATGCGCCGAACACTCCGAAAAAGCATTGTTACCGTCTGCCGGATTTGAAAGAGTGCACCGTATTCACAGTAACTTAAAACAAAGCAACGAACGGGACTGTAAACTTAATGACTGGAGTTATTTTCATTGTCAGGAAGGTAAACTTCACATGTCACGGAAGTAATATAATGAAGCTACAAGTCAATAAAAGAAAGACAACATGTACGCACTTCAAGTAGAGGGGACAGGTAGCCAATCAATTTAAAATTGTGCAAGGATGCAGAGATAAATAATAAGTTATAAAATACGTAACTGAACGAAGCAATACCA
>WEDG01003708.1:0-199977 GCA_017591395.1 Schistocephalus solidus | reverse complement strand
CATTTTTTTATGGTAGGAGTTTTTTTCACTGCCCATTTTTTCTAGTTCACCATTAATTTTATAAAACATCGCTACTTGATGACATAGCAGGACAAGTTATGTATTTGTACATTTTATCTGCACACATTGTCATAACTTTATTTCGTTACCAATGTTTGCTTAGACAGTGCCTTGCCGGTGCTTACCAAATATAAATGCTAAAAATAAATTATGTGGGCACCTCCAATCCACCTGATGTACAGCTATACATAGTTTGAAATTTAAAAGAGTTTTTAAAATCCACCTGTAATGTGTTTGGGCACCTTTGATCCGCCTAACGCTTCGTTTCCTTTTCGTCCTTGGAAATTAAGTTCCAAGGCGACAGCATCGTCGAAAATAGCATAAAAAATGTGTTTGACGAAGTCGTCCGTATTCCTGCCACCAAGGCACAGTAAATAGGACTCCTTAGTCAAAGTGCAAGTAAATGTCGGTTACTAACCAGTTTCTTGCGGAATGATGGGTCCAGCAGCCGGGCATTTAATTATCTGAACCCAGTTCTGCTAGCAATGGGCTGCGCCACTGAATGAGCCGGCATGTAAAAACCATGCTGAGTGGAAGCTGTAATTGCTCCGGCTTGAGCCAGCTCGTGAGTTAGTGTAGGCTAATACTGCATTAACATTTCAGAACGGCATAATTTAACGGCGATAGGGTTCATTCTCGATCACTAAGGCGCATGAAACGAAATCTCACGAAATGGCGTCAGTGAACTTGAGACGTCAGCATCTCAGGATAAAGAATTAAATTCTAATGATGGTAAGTATTCAACGAAATAGGAGCATTTCAAACTGTGTACGTCCAAATGACTTCCATCGTTTGAATGACTGGTGGTATAAGGAGACATCATGGCTCCTGGGGGATCTGGGGTAGAGACAAATTGTTTCAGGAAGGTCACTTGAATTCCCGATGGTCCTTTCTCCGAGTCATGGAGAAAGCTGCTCGGTAAAGATGAGGAAAATAAAAATTAAATAGAATCAGTGTTAAGATAAAAATTCAGTCTTCACTTGAATGCAGATAGACTATTTAACGACCATATTTCAATTGGCAAGTTATTCCAAATAAAGCTATACCTCGAAGCAAAGAAAAGAGAGCTTTTGGATGTGGAGGATGCAGGAGGAGGTATAAATAGTGCAGAATTTCTTAGGTGATAAGGAAGACTAACGGGGGTAATGACAGAACACTTGGGGACAGTTGAGCTATTATTTAGTTGGAAAAGGAGACAAAAGCCTGCTTCCAGTCTCCTGATTCAAATAAATTTTAGTTTCATTATTTGGCATCTAGGTGAGTATGAAGTCTTTGGACATTTTCAATTATTGTACGGGTAGATTTGTTCATTTAACCGAATAAAGGACAGCAAAATTAGAGAATGGGAAGTACAAACATACGATAAAGTCTTTATTTAATTTCAGGAAGGTAGAAAGTATAAGAAATAAAGCCACAAATCTGAGCAGCTTTGGTCGTTATTCTATCGCATGAGGCGAAAGATCTAATTTATTGTGTAGCCCAAGTCCTTGATGGAATAACATTCAGTCATAGGGCAACCTTTAAAAATAACAGGTTGCGGCAGCCTTACGGACACAAAACTCATGTAGCGATACATAGAATGTGAGAACTCCATTAGCCATGTGGAGCTCCACGCCGAAAGAGCGTCTCAGTCCGAATGAATTTGTTCTAGGCATCGTTCGGCCGTAGAGTTAGAGTAGGAATACACGCATTTGAGGTCATCAGCATAAATATAAGAGTAAGAATGTTTAACTATCAATGAAATATCATTTATGTAATATTAGAACAGCAAAGGACCTAGCACGGTACCTTGAAAGACACCACTCACAATCTGGGTGGCACTTGAGTATGAGGTTATTCCAAAGAAAGCCATACCTAGAAGCGAAGAACAGAAAGCAATTTGAATTAAACAAATAATGAAGAAAATGCGATTCCCAAGTGTTAAGTCAGAAGAAGGAGCATTCACGGGAGAGGTATATTGGTTGTTTGACGTTTCGAATAGTTGTTTCGTCTTCCCAGCATTAGAGACTGGAGAGTCATGCTCGCATCACGCATTATGTGCCACTGTTCGCATTGTTTCTGAAATATCAATACTGGCAGTATGCTGTGTCTCTCTCGTGTCGCCGGTGTCATCACCTCCGCCGATTGCCTGCTCTGCTGCGTCTGCTTGTGTTTGCCACGGCGTCCCATTACGGCTTGGTTCACCCCAGTCTTCGTCACACCCGCTGACCGCTTATGATGCCTCATCAGCCGGGGTTTCACAGTGGTGTGGTCTTCCCCCATTCTTGTTGGCTGCAGAGATATTTGAGTGGTCCTGGATGTTCCATCCCATATGATCTCCTGACAGGAACGTTTTTAACCCCAGACAGGGGGCCAGCAGATTAATGTGGTGATTGACTCAGCAGTCAGTAGACATACAGACATCCTTTATTTGCCTTGAGGTGTGATCGACACCTCGGCCAACAATTTCTGCCACATCAAATTTAAAGACGTGCCTCGTCTGCGCAGCATGAGATGCCACCTTTGACTTTGAATTCGGGTCAAACCTTCGTACGGTCAACTGATGATCGTGTATTCGCGTTTGTAGCTTTCACCCGGTTTCTCCAACATAGTTGCATATCCCGCAGCTGCACTGAGGTCGGTAGTAGACGGCTGACTTCTCCCGATTAGGAATGGGGTATTTCTGGCCACATCACGTGCTGGCTGCTTGCTGAGGAAGGCCTGTGGGCAACTTTATTCTGAGAGGCGCAAGGGATCTAGCTACGGTTTCGGAGATCCAATTTATGTATGGAATGCTCCACCTTGACTTTGGCTGACAATTCATTTTTTAGAATTTATATATGGTAAGCACCAGCAAGGCACTGTCTAAACAAACATTACTAACGAAATAAAGTTATGACAATGTGTGAAGATAAAATTTTCATCTTCTTAATAATGTAGATAGTACTTGCCTGCTAGGTCAACAGTTAGCGATGTTTTGAAATTAATGGTGAACTAAAAAAATATGCAGTGAAAAAACTCCTACCTTAAAAATGGAGGCAGAGTTCAATAGGCCTTCATTTTCGGATAGAATGTAAAAAAACTGCTTAGGAATATAAGGTCAGGTGGTAGAGAAGGGTAATACTGCAGTTGCGTTTCAGAATGAGATAATGAAACGTCGAGATGATGCGTTCTTGATCACTTAGACGTATGAAACAAAATCTCACGAAAATTCATCAATGAACTTAAGTCCTCAGCATTTGAGGATCCAGAATTGAATTCTGATTATGGTTATGGTGACATAAGGAGACATCATGGTTCATGGGCGACTCGAGGTAGCCAAAATATAGTTTCAAGTGGGTCACTGAAATTCCGTATGGTCCTTTCTCCGAGTCATGGGGAAAGCTACTAGGAAAAGATGAGGAAAATAAAAGGTTCATAGAATCAGTTTTAAGATAAATGTGCAGTCTTCGCTTGAATGCAGATAGACCAGTTAAGGACCTAATTTCAATTGGCAAGTTATTCCAAAAGAAAGCTATACCTAGAAGCAAAGAATATGGAGCGTTTACACGTGGAGGATGCAGGAGGAGGTATAATAAGTGCAGAATTTCTTCGATTATAAGGAAGACTAATGGGGGTAATGACAGAAAACGTGGGGAGCTTTAAGCTTTTATTAAGTCAAAAAAGGACACAAATGCCTGCTTCTAGTTTCCTGACACAAAGAAATTTAAGCTTCGTCAGCTAGCATCTACTTGAGTAGGAAGTATTTGAAAGAGTCGGATACAGGAGTTTGTTGTGAAATGTCTTTGGACATTTTTAATTTTTGTACCTCTAGATTCGTTCATTAAACCGAAAACAGGACAGCAAAGTTCAAGAATGGGAAGTACAAACATACGATAATGTCTTAATTTAATTTAAGGAAAGGTAGAAATTATAAGAAATAAAGCCAAAAAAACCTGAGCAGCTTTGGCCGTAATTCTATCGGTGTGAGGTGAAAGATCTAATTTATTGGTGTCCTTGGTGGAGGAACATTCAGTCATAGGGCAACCTTTTAAAATAACATGTTGTGGCAGCCTTACGGGCCCAAGACTCATGTAGCGACAGTTAGAAGGTGAAAACTCCATTATCCATGTGGAGCTCCAGGCCGAAAGGGCGTCCAAGTCCTAATTAATTTGTTCTAGGCATCGTTCGGTCGTAGAGTTAGAGAAGGAATACACGAATTTGAGGTCATCATCATACATAAAAGATTGGGAATTTTTAACCGTCGATGAAAGATCATTTATATACAGTAAGAACAAGAGAACACCTAATACGGTGCCCTGAAGGACACCACTTACAATCGGGGTAGCACTCTTCGTTCCGCATTATCGTTGGCATTCGATTGCGTTCAAAGAACTTTCGTAGAAAACCGTTGGCTGTGAATACTTCCCGGAGGATTTTCATCTTGTCACGTTTAGCAGCTGGCATGCTGTAGTGAGTTTCTACCCGTTGGTAAAATGTGTATATACAACTTCGTTGTGCCTTTCCACCGGTTCATAATTCGTTTGAAAAAACACATCCCGTTATGAGTTACGGAAAGCCGTTTCCCGTTATAAAATGCGTAAACTTCACTTTCGAGAATGATTTTAAGAGGCTTTGTTGATTACCGTTAATGAGAAGCATTCGCTTTTCGTAGACGGAAAGCTTTGTGCATGGTAACGTATTCTCCGTCTTGAAGCATGGCATGCGAATATGTTTTGAACAGATCCAGGTCAGGTTCTACCTTTTCCTTTGCAATTGGAGAAGTTAAAGCAGGAACCCATTTTATGATGACATTTCGTTTACAGTCAAGATGCCTGTTTGTAACTTGGTGACTTGGTGATAGAGCTTCGAGCTCAGAATGAATTATATTCTGTTGAACTACGCTATCTGCGTTAGTATTAACATTTTTGTGTGACAAACTTGCTTCGGCCTTGGAAATTTCACAGTCATTGTCCTGTTGCACTGTACTTTAAACAGAGCTGGCGTGTCCGCTTCCACAAACTGGCTGTCGAATGCCCTCCCTTACTGAGTTGGCCTTGTTATGGAATGGAGTGACGGCATCCTCTTCCAGAATTAATAACGGGCACTTCTTAAAGATTCTAACAGGTTTTTTGAAGTTAACCCTGGTTTTTCCTTCGGTAGTGTTTGGTGATTTGGTAGGTTTAGTTGGCATAACAGGTAATAAAGTTTCACTCATCATTGTTGCATTAACGTCGACTGTCCCAGCATTCAGGGGAACTGCTTTATCTGGAGTTTCCCTATGGAAACGTAACTAACTTCCTCTCCCTGGGTGGTTTTGAGTTTCCCACACCTATGCCTACGTTACGAGGGTATTCGTTACTTGTCGGTTGGGGTGTTGACAGAAGATAAAGAGATTTTATTTTGCTCACATCTGGAATAGCCACAATGATGTCAGTCAGTAGGCCTTCCTTCTCTTCGAGTATCTGGAATCGCTGATTAAGGTCCCACAGCCAACACAACGATGGGCAGCTGCGGAATCCATCTAATTTATTAAGGAGTTATCGGTGTCTGATGAAAGCACCCTAGTCATATTTTCCTTTTGTGTCTCCTGGAGTCAACTGTGTATAATCAACCTTGAGTTTAATGATTTCGTCAGTTTTTTTTTCACAAGAGACTGGGTATGAATTAAAAGATGTTCTAAGTTAATGCTCCGTATTTAAAAAAATATATTTGATTACCCAGGCAGTGCGCTCGTGCTGCAGTGGTTAATTCACTGATCTTCATAACGAGAGGTCACAATATCAAATCCCGGTGGTGTGGGTTTGGTGGATGCGCCATTTGTGAATGTGCCTGATGCCAGTAAACTGGTATTAGTTTCCTGTTGTTTCTCCTTGAGTCCACTGTGCTTAATCGCCATGCAGTTAAATGATCATAAGGGAATTTTTTCGAAAGAGTCTGTTAATATATGAAAGATAATTCGAAGTTGGTGTTCCGTAGCTAACAAATTAATTTAGTCATTCGCAGGCCGTGCGTTCATGGCACAGCCTGTAGAGCGGTCGTTCTGGCTGCGATAGTTTATGGGTTCAAATCGCGGTTTTGATGGTTTTGAAGGCACGTTCTTTATGACTTAATGGCTCATTATTGGTGGTTTTCTAACTTTGAAATGTACTCTAGAATAGTGTTGGATATTTTCAGAAGATTTGTAGGGAAATAAAAAACTTCCAAGTATGACGTTAAGGAAAAACGACTCAACTGCTTGAAATCTTCGAATTAAATCTAGGAGAAAAGCCGTCAAGTAGAGCCTTGTTCAGAGAGCAGAACAATTGCAGGGCACTATTTAGGGTGAGTTTAAGATATATTTCACGGGAGCGAATTGAAAGGAGATAAGCGGTTAATCTGATCCTTGTTGATTTGGTAGTGCCTTAATAACTGGTGGCAAAAACGAGACCGAGGGTGAACTTCTATATTCCCGTTAAGAATGCAAAAGGACCACCTGATGATGACAATTTCGTGAGCACAAACTGGAATATTGACTTCTGAAAGTTGCAATAGCGTCCGGTCAATAAAATACCAAAAAAGGAGAAGATCCACGAGATCAAAAATTTGAATTTTACTTCTCAAAAATGTGAATCCAAAACAGATCCTTAACAACTCCGCGCGCATTTAGATAGTGACCCTCTATGTTTATTTGAGGCTGATGGTCGTCACAAACAACCATAACGGAGCATTTGTGCCAAGAAAGGGAAAGGCACCATGTGCAGCACCACCGGACCAATAACTCAAGCTAGATTTTAAGCGTTCGAGCACATTGTTCCGATCTGCCGGTTTGTATCGATAGGCAACTTTTAAATCGTCAGCGTACATAAGGGACCTGTCATTCTGAAATAACCCTGGTACATCGTTGACAAAACGGCAAAATAAGGTGGGTTAAGCACGCTATCATGAAAAACTCCACTCAGACGTGCATGGTTGGATATAACATTGAAGATCTCAACATGTTGTGGGTGTGAGCCCAGGTAAGAAGACATCAAATTCAGAAGTTAACCGCACATACCGAAATATGAAAGCTTTACGAGAAGAGGGCGTAGTTAACACGATCAAAAGCCTTAGTGAAACCGAAATAGATTATGTAAAGTGCAAAACCATTGTCCCTATATTGTTGAGTATGATAAAATAAACAGAACTGACAGATGTCACAAGACCTTGTTTTGAGGAATCCATGCTGGGCCGCACTCAATAGGTTATTCTCGGTTAATGGATACATCGTCTTATCTTTGATCAAAGTCTCCAAGATTTGCGAAGCTACCGAAAGTGTGTTGATTGACCGAAATCAAATGATGTAGCTTTGCCGTGTTTGAGATAGGAAAAATGTGCGATTCCTTCTACGTACTGGGAAAAGTTTCGATTTCCAGAGCTAGATTAAATATTTTACACAGAACTGACGGGAAAATATAAGTAGCATCAGCCTTTATAATGCTGACCGGGACACCATCTGTCCAGGACTATGCGATTGACGAAAACATCTAATAGTTACGGTAAATTCCCAGATAAAATGAAGCTAAGAATATATCGAATGCTTGTTCTTCCCATTCTTAAGTATTGCTGTCCTTTCTTTGGTCTAATAAATGCCTGTGACAGGGGCAAAATTGAAAATAATCAGAGAGTTTTTACTCTTAGGCTTCCTTCTTGCCTGATCCAGTATTTCTTATATGGTAAGATGCCAATTTATTAACAGGACTGGAAGCTGGCCTTTGCTTGCTGTTTCGAATTTACGTTGATCATAAGTTTCTACGTATTGCGGCTCTCACCCTAGTAGATCTGTCATACATCATGCATAATTCCTCACTGTTTATCCTGTCCCCCCTTTGCTCTACGACTGAACGGACGCGGTTTTTGCAGCCAAATATGACTTCTTTTGGAATAATCTTTCTCTAGGTTAGTGTCTTAGCTATCAGTTTTCAAAAGCGAACGCACGCGAGTGAATCTCAGAAAGTTTTTTTCAGCCAACGAGTGGTACGACCTTGGAACTCGTTACCAAGCAATACGGTTACGTCTGACAGCATTTCTGATTTTCAGAGAAGGCTTGATGGCATAATATTTGACAAAAGGCGACTCTTACAACATGATTACTTAAAACCAGCCTTTCAAAATCTTCCGGGCTCAATTTTTCTTCCACAATGTTTCGCCTATAGCTGTGAAAACACATTTTAAGTTATGTTATGTTTTGAATCAAACATTTTAAATGAACACCATTTTATATTGACTGTTCACATGCAAGGATAACTTTACATTATAGGGTCATCAAGGGCAATGCCTGTAATCGTTCAAAATAAACATATAATTCAGTATAATCCGTATAATTCAGTATATATAAGGAAGATAGGCAGAGCCTTTGAAAACCCAATTTACAGATAGAAGTTAGCAAAATATGCAAATGTTACATGGTGATAGCAGTTTGAGTATATCGTCATTGCTCTCGACTAAATATATATCTTTTTAGTAAAAATTCATCAAGTCTTCTTTTAAACCTTTCAACACTTTCAGCCTGAACAACTGAAGTTGGCAGTTTGTTCCATTCTTCAATGACCCGTTGGGAAAAGAAGTTGGCCCGCACTTCAAGTTTGGTTTGGTTTCTCTTCAGTTTTTATTGATGAACTCGGAGACTTGTCATGTTTGCCAATTCAAAAAAGTTGGCCATCTGAAGAGGACAATCGACTCCTCTGACCATTTTGATTACCAGAGGCGTTCATCAACCCAAAGAGGGGACAGCTGTATTCTAGGATAGGAAGAACAAACATGCGGTACAGGTTTAACTTTATTTCCGGAAGGAAGAAATTATGAGAAGACAAATGTCAGAGATATCCTGGGAAACAGAACTACATGGTGGAACCAATAAAGATTGGGTGACATTGAACTCGTTATTGAAAAGGATTGTTTACCTCCACTGTCCTCTCAGGAGAAAGGCAAAGACAATCCGCCCAAATGAGGATAAACTCACACTTGCAGGCCTCTTTCAAAACAAAATCGCTTCTGGAGGCGTTACAGACAAACCGGCTCCGATGCTCACTTGCGGGAATATAAGCAGCAATGTTTGAAATTGGTTTCGAATTTCAAGTCCCTCGAGCCTACGTGTTTTTAGTTTCTTCCTCAGTGTAGAAGACACGGTGCTGGAAAATCTATTAAAGAATTGTCTTTATATTCCTCTGAGTTTGTAAATTGCGACTTTGACCCTCGATCTTTGCTGCTTTCTGAAACTCACGCTGGCTGTGTGCTCCCTGCATCTGCTCTCAATCGCGGAAGGGACTCAAACCAAAGGCTGAGTCCTTATATTTTCATATTCTTATTGTTGAAAAACTCAGCTGACTCTCTGTTAATTTTGTGGCAATTATAACATGCAAAAACTCAAGTTCCATAACTTTATTGTCACAAAATTTGGTCCACGACCAAGCTGCTTGGGATCGTCTATCGGCGCCTCTACCCACTCGGCCATATTGGCAGGGGATCTTGTCAAGCAAGTTAATGTACAAGCAGAAAAACAATTTTAACTATTGTTATTCTGCTATTTGTTCACCTCCCGCTAAACGGGGTAAAAAGTTCAGTAAGCTTAACTAATGTAGCTTACGAAGACGAAACATGTATGGGGTGTTTCAGCCTCCAGCAGAAATTCTCAGGGATGGAGCAGGAAATAAGGAATCTAAGACAAGAAATAGATAACTTAAAAAAATATTTATCTTGCCCAACTGCTAAAAAAAGCTCCTGTTCGTAATAAACCTACTACAAAGCAAAAATTCGTATTCATTTATAGCTTCTTCAAGCTTACATAAAAGTCAACTTAAACATATAGCGACTGCTGGACCCGGTAAACCAGAGGAATTTCTCGCTACTTTAATGTATCCAAGTGCGTGATCCTACACATAAGCGCCGGTCGAAAAGTATCTCTGAAACACCAGTACTTTATTAATGGCACTGCATTTAAAGAGTTAGAAACACACGAAGATCTGGGCATGTGGACACCTGCAAATTTTATACTCTCAAAACACTGTAAGAAAGCAGTACAGAAGGCAACAGGTACACGGCATGGGATCAGACAAGCGTTTAAAATATTTCCCTCGGATGTCTTCGGAAAAGTCTATGGCATCTTTGTGAGACCGCACGTAGATTACGGCGCCCAGCAGTGCCAAATCAATAAACCTATTTTAATAGCAGACTTTGGGCCTTGGTATACAGAAATTTAAGTTGAATACACTCGGCAGAGCCAAATTCCTTTTGTCTCGAGTTTGCCAATTCTAATTTTCCCCTGCCATCATGAGCATTAACTGGTTCCAGAGCAATGCCACGTTTCTTTTTAACACGCGTCCCTGAAAAAAAACAGGCTGTTCTCTCCAGCTGAAAGTCTACTCTTCATTTCCATCACTTATTTGCGGTGTTTCAGACGTTCTGCTGGAAAGTAGTCCGGCTGAAAAAAAACCTGCTTATGAGCGTTTAAAAGGTTGGTCTTTCAAGAGAGAAGTAGCTTAGCCTCTTTCTTGCTGTCCAAGAAAATTTTGACAGGCCGTGGTCCCACAGTTTCTGGCTGTTAAACATCATTTATTTCAATACTGAAGGCTGCGTGAACCATTACCTTCTTTCCCGAATAAAGTATATCGTTCAGCAGGTGCTGAAACATAGCAGGGTCAGTGGAAATCGTTTCTTTCGAGGTAAGAGCATTTTTATTCAGACAACCGCACGAGGGCCATGGTGGAGGAAGCTGCATCTTTGTTAGCAACCACTTAAATTTTTTCCATTGACTATTGCCAATTTATTGCGGTAGAGGAGAGCTGTTGGCTCCGGAGTAGTCCTAAAAGATAAATACTCTTTACTCGTTGGTAGTGTCTATCACCCACCCAATGCCAGCGAGGATTACGATCTTTGCCCCTCGCTGGCATTTCACGCTGCAGCTGACTTAAATCTGAAGTACTGCTTGATTGCAGGTGACTTCAATCTTCCTGAAGTTCACTGGATTCCAACTTCCGGTCCTGCAAAGTTCGAAGACCTACTTGAGGCCATAGATATAGGCATGTGGGACCAGGTAGTTTATTTTCCCACCCGAGGATCAAACAGACTTGAACTTATTTTTTTAGAGGTTGTTAGCCATCGTCAGTGTCACCTTTAGATCCACTTGGGAATTCTGATCACACTATAGTTCTTTTTACACTAGAACTAGAGGCTGCCGAAACGTTTTCCAAAAAATAAAGCTTTTTCCGTGATTTCAGATCAGCAAATATGAGGGAATTGCTAACACGCCTAAATTCCCACGACTGGACTAACTTCTATGTATGTTCGGATGTGAATGTTTGTACTGATACTTTTTACAAAGTTCTATGTCCACTCATCTCTCGTTTTATTCCCCGTAAGAAAATAATTAATGTCAAGGATGAAGTCTACCTCCCTTTATCATTCCGCCGTAGACTGCGTAGACTCTCCCGTCGTTTTTATCTACAAAACGACACCTCCGTCCTGCCCTTGATTCAGCAAATCTTTGAAGAGGCTAAGAGGATGTCTGACGAAAAACGACAAGCCGATGAGGTTACCTTTGCCGAAAACCCTTCGTTAAATGTTGCGAAGCTTTTTTCACGCACAGTAAAAGCGCAGAGAAAAACGCAGCACCCCGTACTTCGAAATGCCTGTGGAAACCCAATAGCTGACGCTAAGTTGACAGCTGATAGCTTCAATGCTTTCTTGTCTAGAACGTCTAGTGAACATACTGTCGCCCCCTTTCCAAACATCCGGGTTCGGATAGGTAACGTCCTCGAAACCATAACTTTTACCCTCTGGGACGTGACCGTAGCCATTCGGCGTTTTCGTCTATCATACAGTCCAGGACCAGAAAGCGTCCCGGTCAGCGTTCTAAAGGCGGATGCAAACGATATTTTTCCGTCCCTTCTGTAAAAGATGTTTAATCTTTCTCTTGAAAGTGAAACTTTCCCTATTTTATGGAAGGAATCGCACATACTGCCTTTTCCAAAACACGGCCGACCTACGTCATTTGACGACTTAAGGCCAATAAATACACTACCAGCAGTCTAGAAGATCTTCGAGACCTTGAGCAAAGACAAGATGATGTGTCACCTAAGAGAAAATAACCTACTTAATGCGGTTCAGCATGGTTTTCTCGAAAAATGTCTAGTGACACTTGCCAGCTCTCTTTCTTCGATCATGTGCTACAATCTAGATACAGCGGTTTTGCCATTTACACCGTTTACTTCGATTTCACTTAGGCCTTTGATCGTGTTGACCATGATCTCCTACTGCTAAAACTTGCCTCCTTTGGCATAGGTAACAAGCTTCTGAACTTAATATTTTCCTATTTGAATGCTCGCGCACAACGGGTTAAAATTTCTGATGTTATCTCCAACCCACGCATGTGAGGAGCGGAGTTATTCAGGGCGGCGTGTTTGGCCCGCTTCTGTTTTGCCTCTTTGTCAACGATGTTCCTGATTGTTTTCAGTATGGTAGGCCCTTTCTGTACGCTGACGATTTAAAAGTTGCCTATCGATATAAACCGATTGATCGCAACATCGTGCTTGAGCTCTTAAAAACGGATCTTCAGGTCTTCGCTCAGTGGTTTCGCACATGGCACCTCTCACTTTCTTGGCAAAAGTGCTCCGTTATGGTTATTGGCGACAACCATCAGCCCCACCGAAGCATAGACGGTCACGATCTAAATGTGCCCGGAGTTATAAAGGATCTGGGCATATCATACTCTAGTTGTCTTAATCTGTCAGAGCACTGCGCCCTGATTGTCTAGAAAGCACGCCAAACTACTGGGTTTATTCTCCGAAATTTTAAAACCGTCAAAATTAGAATCAGCCTCTATAAAATGTATGTCAGGCCTAGTTTGGAATACTGCTTGTTACTTTTTAGTCTTCTGCACGCTAGTGAACGAAAGAAGATAGAATCAGTTCACCACTTCTTTACAAAAAGAGTTTTCTATTCAGATCACTGAAATCTCTCCTACCACCAACGCTGTGAGCTTACAAGCCTTGCCCCGCTGTGGCTTCGCAGATTACAGAAGGGACTATTTTTACTTTTTAAACTACTAAACAGTCGTACATTTAACCCCCTTACATCTCTGAGGCACCTCGACCACTCTCGGCGCACCACTCTTCAAGATGTATTTTTATTTCTTCCTTTGGCGCGCACAGTTAGATACCGACAGTTTTTTTCGGTAAACGCTATAGCAATCTGGAATAAGCTACCTAGAAGTATCAAAATGCAGCAAAGCTATCCCTTGTTTACGCGAACTGTCACTAGTTTTCTACATTCAGGACACCTTCCAAAACTTTTGGGTGCTGACTCTGTAGAAGCTCTCTTCGGTTCTGATGGTGTTCACGGACTCTGAATCCTGTGCCGGTCTTCATGCTGAGGGGAAAAATTACTGTCTCTGCAGACCTCAATCGGCTTATTTCTCAGTCGACAGCGAACAGCCGCTCGCCGACATACCTGCTGGTGCAGAGTACCGGATCCGTAACACTGAATGGAGAGGTTCTTCACCGGGCACCTGTGTTAACGCGTCCCTGTGCAGAACTTTAATTACTCAATAAGCTGCAGTTTTTTCTCCTGAAAACACATGAAACAACGATCAAGAGTTTTTTTTCACTGTCAGCTTGACCCTCTACTGTATATATATATATATTTTTGACCTTGCCTGTAAACTGGCAATAAATAAATAAAATAAAATAAAATATGTATAAATTATAAGAAATAAAGCCGAAACCCTGAGCGGCTTGGCCGTACTTCTATCGACATGAGGCGAAAGATCTAATTTATTGGTGTTCTTGATGGAGGAAGTCTTTGGTTTGAGGGACTTGATGGAGGAACATTCTTATATAGGAAAAACTTTATCAATTACATGTGGCAGCAGACTTACAGGCCCAAATCTCATAGAGCGACACTTAAAAGGTAAGGACTCCATTATCCATCAAGGGCTCCACGCCGAAAGAGCGTCTACGTACGAATTTTTTTTCTATGCATCGTTCGGACATTTAGTTAGCGAAGGAATACACACATATTCCTGGTTTAAACGAATAAACGATGCGTAAAGGTTTCCAAAGTACTTCCTTATCGATATCTACGAAAGTTCTTTCAGTGAAAAACTGGATGCTGGACGCCACTTTGGCCACCGTGATACCTTGAGGTGAGGGGCTTTAGGGAAGACACAATGATTCCTAGGTCCTTTTGTTCGGATACATTTTACCGGCATCTTCCTTCAAGGAAGAATTGATGGGTATGTCCTATCGTGCTCACCTTCTTCGTTTTGAGGCGCAATGTAACACGTTTTTTAAAGTTTAACTTCATCGGCTATTTATCGGACCTCTCAGAAAGGCCATTGAGTCCTTTTTGAAAAGTTTCTTCATCCTTACTGCATTTGCTTGTTCACCATATCTTGATTTTTTCCGCAAACATGACTCAGTTGCCATCCAATCCATTAATACAATCATTGCCATAGAATAAGAAAAATAATGGCCCAAGAACGGAGCTTTGAGGTACACCACTCACAACTGGCATGGAAATTGATTTCGTATTGCCAATGCACACGAACTGCGATCGGCCAATGAAGAAGTTTCCTATCTAATTGAGTAAATTCCCCCTTATTTCGGATCCGCAAACCTTGTAGAGTAACATACAGTAAGGAACACTATCAAAGGCTTTCTGAAGTCAATCTAGACAGCATCAACGCTGCTGTCTCTATCGAATGACCTGAACCACTGATCGATTCAATAGAGCACATTGTTCAAGTAGGAGTGGTTTCGTTGAAATCCGTGTTGGGAACTGTCAATGAAGTTTTTTCTTCGAGAAAATTCATGCTCGACGTTTTGATGATCCTTATCGTCACTGTGCAACAAATGATGAAAGGCTCACCGGTGGATAGATTTTAGCGCTGGTTATGGATCCGCCCTTGTGAATATGGTATATATTTTCTGCTTTCCAATCAGAGAGGAGAATGCCTCAATCAAAGAATCAGTGCAAAATACGTGATAGTGGTCTAGAGAGTTCGCTAGCAAGCTCCTTCAGTACTTTTCGCTGATATTTGATCAGGACCCAAAGACTTAGCGTCGTTAAGTGAAATAATTGCCTTCTTCACATCTTCTGTGAAATCGAGATCCACAATGAATGCATCGTGTATACTTAAACCAAAGTCTGTCTGGTTTAAATCCGCTTCATCTGTCAAAACAGATGGGAAAACCGACTAATAAGTTCTGTATTATCTTGATTTTCAGTAATGTCTTCGTTGTTTTCACCTATCAACACTGCCACTGTTTCCTTATTCTTCAACCTTCTATTGATCTAACTAAAAAGTACTTTTGTCTTATCGACAGACCGTTCTATAATTTCCACCTCATACTTACACCATGATCTGCGCATAATTGACATTATTGCTTTCCGCTTTTGGCGAAATTTTTCGTAGTGGATGGGTTGAGCCATTGCTACGTTCCCTCTCCAGAGTTAATTCTTTCAGTTAAGTTTTCTTTTCAAATCTCCCCTTTACCAAACAGAGCTATAGAAAAAGGAGATGACTATCGGAAGCGCACCAGAACAGTTCATGCATGACAACAACGTATAATTTCATATTTTACACTAAAAAAGTCGAAGTAATTCTTCGTTTCATTGATTATGTCGATAGATAGATCGATGTTTTATTTGAGTAACGGGAAGGGCAATGTCATCAGAGAAAAAATTAAAAAGAGCCTTAAATCGTGTACAGTTAAGT
Source organism: Schistocephalus solidus (assembly GCA_017591395.1). Classification (NCBI taxonomy): domain Eukaryota; kingdom Metazoa; phylum Platyhelminthes; class Cestoda; order Diphyllobothriidea; family Diphyllobothriidae; genus Schistocephalus; species Schistocephalus solidus. The sequence goes on along the minus strand of WEDG01003708.1, from coordinate 184,226 downwards.
CATAAAAAGTAGTGTAGCTTCTTGACAATGGCACAAATCAGTGCAGTTAAAAATAAAATAAAAACGCAGACAGTTAAAAAAATCCTTGGGCATTTTATGGAAAAGGCATATGTTGAATGGGATTGGTGGATTTTTAAGGAGAAAACAAATGTCACATCCAGGAGAAAAACATACGCGTTGGGTAGGACAGACATTCTGATGTGAGCGTATGAGCGTTCAAAACGCTCCTCATCGTGGGAGTAATCATGTTATACAGGGGCTACTGTTCACCCCCACAAGTGTGATCCCAATGAGTATCAACTTGTTATAAGCGTAACTGTCAAGGATGCTACTCCGTGAAACCTTCACAGGCAGCATCCTCACGCATATGGTTGAACGAGAAAAGTACCGTAGATATCGTGAAGGTCATGGAATAATTGCCAGAGAACTGATACTATCATTGCTGATTTCTCAGACCACCGAAGGAGGAACCCAAAACGATCATCTACGGTCCGTGTAGGGCGAACACCTGGAAGAAGGATAGGGCCGCGAGCACCATGGCCTGAAGGCGCGAAAGATGCAATGGCGGTTGAGGTTTTAGTCGTTTGCAAAGGGTCAAGAAAGAGGAGAACCGCGAAGAACAAGGAAACGATTGGAGTCGTAAATATTTCCAAATGATAGTCGAAATAATGAGGGGATGAAAAACAGGCTGTAAAGATCGTCTTTTTAAAATAAAAATATGTGCAGGAGAAAAAAACTGCTCCTCGAGGGCATACGATGCCGCATGGAAGTTTGCTTCTAAGCGTAGTACGAAAGGATAATGGGAGATCCGGTGATTCACTAAGATGAAATCAACATAATGCGCTCAGGAGAGCTAGTTGGCATGAGAACTGATGATGAATCGGAGGCCTGCACAGCTCAGTATTCAGATTGTAATTCTATGATGGTTATCAGCAAACGAAATGTAGGTGCTTTAAAATGAGTACGCAATGTGACACATTTGTTAAGCGATCATTTTACGGAGGCATGGGTTATAAAGATATCATTGTTCGTAGGGAAACAATGCATGGAAGACATAATTTGGAGACGCACTTCTAAATTCGCAATGGTCCTTTCTTGGGATCATGGAGAAAGCTGCTCGAGAAAAATGAAGAAAATTAAAGGTTAATTGAAGCATTTTTAAGGTGAATGTACAGTCTTCACTTAAAAGTAGACTGGCTTTTTGATAACCTTATATTGATTGGCAGGTTATTCCAAAGAAAGCAATACCTGGAAGCAAAGAACAAATAGCAATTAGATGTGAGGATATAGGAGGTATGATCAGTTAACAATAACGTAGGTTGTACAGACGAATAAGGGAGTAATAGCTGGGATTTGGGGAATATTGGAGCTATTATTAAGGCAGAAGCCACCTGCCTGTCTCCGAACCCATATAAATTTTAGCTTAGTTAGCTGGCACCTGTTTGAGTGGGAGGTAGTTGAAAGGATCGGAGACTAGAGTTTCCAAGTAAAATGTCTTTCGACCTTTTAAATTTTAGAACGGCTAGAGTCGGTCATTGAATCAAAGAATGGGCAGCAATGTTTAAGAATAGGAAGCACAAAAATTCGATAAAGTCTAAATTTAATTTAATTAAAGATCATTATTTTTGTTGGATATACTATTTTTTTGTCTGCTGGCTTCCCGGGCGTGGCCGAGCGGTTAAGAGCATCGGTAGCTAATCGGGAGGTTGGTGTTTCGTGTCCTGGCCGAAGCGGTGAATAATTTTCTCGCGTGGTCGGGTCGTGAACATTTGCGTTTCCCATGCCAGCAAGATCTCTACGAGGATGCATTAAGTTTTAACGAGCAGCTTAAATTATGAAGCAAATAGTTTACTGAGCACAAAAAAATTTCTTTTCCGAACCGAATTTACTATCGAAGGTTAATCGAAGCAAAGAATGATGCAGCCTTTGAAGTGAGTTTGCCAGTGGTTCTCCTTTCCTTTCTGATAAAGACACCTTTCCTGGCGAGAGACTGTTTTCTGAAGCCCGTAGGAGGCAGGATCCAAATGAAGCTGTGTTAGCTGATTATTCAAGATTCCGATATCAATTTTCGTGTGCCTGAATATCACAATGTCTATAAACAATTATAGGCTGATCCTGATAAACAGACAATATGTAATCCAAGGACAAATTATTTTGTTGAGCCCTGACTTTGGGAACAGATTATTGGCAAAAAATCAAAAGCTTGGAGACGAGCGAATTTCAAACGGAAGTCCAACGACGCCGCAATAGAAACAATATGAGCAATAAATGCGCCTATTCGTTCAAAACCACTTTTTAAAAACAATAAATGATAGGAAGAATATTCAGGAACGACTCAGCCGGTTGTAGAGGTCAAAGGTCCTGGATAACTTCAGATCTTCAAGGGGTTTTGCACTTTTGGTTCACTGAGCGGTGTCAGTATTTATTGGTGTAGAGGCTGTTTTATTAAGTCGACGAAGATGATAAACAAATTCCAATTTAATGTCGTTTTGTGAGGTAATTCGGCACAAGAAAAATTCCCGAAAATTCCAAAGAGCAAATAGCATCATCCAGTGGCAGTTTTATTGTCAGAATCAGAACAAGCGAAGTGTTAACGATTTTCAAACTGTCCAAGCCGGAGAACAAATAAGATACGTGGTTCCTTTGCACACGATGACCTTGGTCACTTCAATCGCCGAAAATGTTTTGACAAGAATCGATGGGTTTTAGCTACGAGAAGACAACCTTTTGGATGCTGCGACCTTAAATGTAAAGCCGCATGAGTAAAGGAAATGAACTGTGACGTTCCGGGCTATTTTAGCCTTACGGAAGTTTTTAAAAGAAAAATGAAACTTTTCTTGTGTGGATAATATGACTCGTTATTAGTCATGTTTATAAAGAGTCCAAGTTTCTCGCATTATGCTGATGACCCTTAATGCGTATATTACTTCTCTATCTGTTCGACCGAACGATGCCTATAAAACATTCTTTCGGACTTAGATGCTCGTTCGGCGTAAAGCTCCACATGACTAATGGAGCTGTCACCTTCTAAGTGTCGCTACATGAGTTTTGGGCCTGTAAGTCTGCCGCAACCTCTTATTTTTGAAGGTTGCCCTTTGAGTGAATGTTCGCTATCAAGGAATTGGGCTTAAGCTACACCAATAAATTCGATCTTTCTCTTCCAGCCGATAGAATAACGGCCACAGCTGCTCAGATTTGCGGCTTTATTTCTTATAACTTCTACCTTCCTGAAATTAAATTAAGACTTTATAGTATCTTTGTGTTTCCCATTCTTGAATTTCTCTGTCCTTTCTTCGGTTTAATGAACGAATCTAGCCATTCAAAAATTGAAAATGTCCACAGATATTTTGCAAAAAATTCCTATATCCGACTCTTTTAACTACTTCCTACTCAACAAGATGCCAGCTAACGAAGCTAAATTTTATTTGGTTCAGGAGACTTGAAGCAGGCTTTTGTCTACTTTTCCGACTAAATAATAGTTCAACTCTCCCCAAGCGTTGTTTCATTATCCCCAGTAGTCTTCCTTATAACCCAAGAAACTCTGCAGTAATATTACCTCCTCCTGCAGCATCCACGTGTTAACGCTCTCACTTCTTTGCTTCTAGGTATATTTTTCTTTGCAATAACTTGCCAAGTTTAAATTAGGTCATTAACTAGTCCATCCGCATTTAAACGAAGACTGCACATTTATTTTAACACTGATTCTACTAACCTTTTATTCTCCTCATCTTTTCCTTGAAGCTTTTCCCATGACTCAGAGAAAGGACCATTTGGAATTTAAGTGACCCTTTTGAAACTATATTTTCGCTATCCCGGGTCGCCCATGAATTATGATGTCTCCTTATATCACCTGTCATCCAAACATTTAAGTCATTCGGACGTAACATTCGGTTGTCCACAGTCTAAAATGCTGCCGTTTCGTTGGATACTAACCCTCATTAGAAGTCAATTCTGGATCGTAAGATGCTGAGGCCTCAAGTTCATTAACGCATTTTCGTGAGATGTTGTTTCATATGCCTAAGTGATCAAGAACGTACCATCTCGACGTTTCCTTATCTTATTCTGGAATGCTACGTCAGTTTTATTCTACTCTACCACCTGACCTTATTTTCTTAAGCAGCTTTTTCTCCGCCCTTCTATTTGAAAATGAAGGCCTATGGAACTCTGCCTCCATTTTTATGGTAGGAGTTTTTTTCACTGCCTATCTTTCTAGTTCACTATTTCTATCAGAACATCGCTAATTGTTGACCGGGCAGGACAAGTTCTGCCTAAATTATTAAGTATTTGGACATTTTATCTGCACAAATTGTCATATATTTATTTTGTAAATAATGTTTGTTTAGACAGTACCTTTCTGGTTCTAACCAAATATGAATTCTAAAAAATTCTTAAGACAACTTTTCGTCCAAAATGGTACCGAGGATCGTTAACAGAGACATATTGAGAAATAAAAATATTCACATTTTCTAGGCCGTGAAGGTGTTGTTTCTTTTATGTATGATGAGTGGCTGCTGAACCTTAATCTTAACAAATGCCAAATAATCCGACTGCGGTCTAGTTCCAGAAGGCTGATTAGGTTTGAATACCAGTACTCCATCAGTGGTCACCAAATCCAGGAGGTAAATGTTCTAAAGGACTTGGGTATATGGATAAAACCAACTCTCAAACCATCGTCACACTGTGCGAATATCGCAAAGAAAGCTATGTGTATCTTAGGCGCAATCAGAAGGTCCTTCGTTAATTTTGACGGAGAGCTTTTTGGGCGCGTGTGTGGAACATTTATCTGGCCGGTGTTGGAATATTGCGTTCAGGCGTGGCGCCCTTGGACGAAACATGACTACGCTCTGCTGGAGAAAGTTCAACGGAGGGCAACGAAACTAGTCAGCGGATTGGAATGCCTACCCTATGAGGGCCGCCTAGAAAGACTTAAAATTTTTCCTCTCTTATAGGCAATACAGAGGGGATATGATCTTAGTCTTCAAACTGGTCAGAGGAGTTGATTGTGCTCTTCATATGGCCAACTTTTTTGAATTGGCAAACATGACAAGTCTCCGAGGACACCCATACAAACTGAAAAGAAATCACGCCAAACTTGAAGTGCGGGCCAACTTCTTTTCCCAACGGGTGATTGACGAATGGAAAAAACTGCCAGCCTCAGTTGTTCAGGCTGAAAGCGTTGAAATGTTTAAAAGAAGACTTGATGCATTTTTACTTGATGAACATATATTTAGTCGACAGCAATGATTGATATAATAAAACGACTATCGCCATGTAACTTTTGCTTGTTTTGCTAGCGTCTATCTGTAAATAGGGTTTTCAAAGGCTCTGCCTATCTCCCTTATATATACTAAATTATACTGAATAAACTGACTTCTGGAGTGCCATCCTTTTTATACGAGTTCTAAACAGTTGAGTACCTCGTATTTAGTGTCTGTCGACTTGGTTAGAACCAGTCTTGATTATTTAACTGCTCTGTCACAAGAAAGACCACTTCATTACTTTTCTTTCGTCCCCCTGTATGTGGAGCTATTTTTCCACCTTTTGGGTCATTCATCTCAGATTGGTTTTCAGATTCCTCATTTTGCGCCTTTCATTCGGTTCGAAATCCGGCTGCAAAAAACATCGCGATTTGCGGTAAAGAAAATAATTCTCCGTTCTTTGACGTGTGAAGCCTGAAAATTCTTTTCTAGAAAGATTTTCAGAGGCCTTAGTGATGGAAGCTTAAATGAAAACTGATAGCTTCGTGTACAGTAACGCATTCTCCATCCTGAAGGATGGCAGTCGAGTGTGATCGGAATAGATTTAGGTTATGTGTGACCCTTTCCTTTGCAATCAGAGAAGTGGACTTAGGAGGCTCTTTATCAACGAGATTACGTTTACGATCGAAATGTTTGTTTGGTGACTTCGTGCTCTGATACGTCGATGGAGCTTCAGTATCAGGAAGAATTCTAATCTGGTCGACGATGCTATTTACGCCAGTACTAACAAGAAGTCCTAAAAATAATGCCGAACCATTTTTGGAAGCTTCCTTAATTTATCTTGCAGTGTCTTCTATATCACCGACACAGGATTCTGCTTGAACCTCTATCGATAAGAGGGAACTTTGCTGTGAGTTGGAAACCCTTTTTGTGTAATTCTCTTGGCCTTCTTTATTTGGACTTATTTCTCTTCAGTTCTTCAAATTGGATGCACTTTTCTATATCGCCATTTGGTTGATCATCCAGCAACGATGCGGCATCGAGTTGGATGACAATGGTTAGGTGCATGAGCTGGTTTGATATATCTTTCAAAGGAAGAAATATTACTAATTTACTGAGCTTTTTAGACGTGGCGTGTTTTAGCTCTTCATTAAATATGCGCGAGGAAGCTATATCTGCAAACGTAATTATTTTTTGGAATTCTCGTTGGTACTGGTGTCCTTTCCCAACCAAACAATGAACATATACATTTAGATAGACCATTTCTTTTTTCAAGTTGATAATCACTTTCTTCAGCAAAAGGAATTTCTGTAGTTTTCGTCCTCGTAGGTGACATTCCTTAAAGTTATCAGGCTTTTGCCCGCTTGGCAGCAAGAGAAGTAGCAACAGAATATCTATCTTCGCCATTTTTTTCAATTTGTATAAAGTTATTTTCTTAGACTTCCGTGCGAATTTGGCCGTGTGGTTAGAGACATCTGCATAAAGTTTTCCGGTTGAGGTTTCACTCTTGACCACAGCGTCACTTTTTATCAGAGCAGATGAATTATGAGCGTCTGTGTTTTTCATACCTCTTATATTTCCACGTGGATGCGTTTAATTTATAAATCTACTTAAATAAACGGACAAAGGGGCAATAATATTCAGCAGTAACACTTTTAAGAAGCATGCATTGACTCAGCCATTGTTGTGACTTTTCCTTTCACGATTGAGAGCAGATTCAAGCAGCACACCGCTGGCGTGAATTTTGGAAGCAGGTGAAAGGTTTCGCTGTAAATGACACAGCAACGTTAGTCGACTAATAATTACGACCATTTTCCCTCAACGAATACCTTACACAATATGGATAATTGCTGCACTATGTGAGCATCCATGTGAACAGCAGAAATAAGTAGTATGGTAAACATATCCGATTCAGAGTGATTTGCCATTTTTAAAACAAAAGTCAACAATCTTTGGCATATACGGTGAACTGGAAAAGAAGCAGTAAAAAAATCCTAGGGTTAAATCGGAGGCGGAAATGGGTGAGCCGCCAATTTAAAAAAACTAGGAGAAAAAACAGCTTCACTAAAAATTAATAGCTCAATGCAATGGGATAGTATTGTGATGTTGCTGACAACGTATGAGGGTTCTGAACGCTCCTTTTCGGGTGGAAGCTAATATAGCAGTCAGAGCTATTGTTTATTAACACCAGTGGAGGTGAGAGGGGAGGAACTCATCGTAGACAACAGGGTCAAAACGGAGAGGGGATAGTAGAGGTCACGAGATCATCATAGAGATGCAACCTTGCTGACTGCATAGTCCACCATCAAACAGGCGAATCTGTCAGAACCCGCCTCGATCATCAACAGAACCTGGAGACTATCGTCAGGGTTGCAGAATCAGAGGAAAGTATCAAGGTTGTCAAGAGTTGGCGATGCTAGTTTAAATGGAGGGGACGAAAAAGTGAATGCAAAGATTGACTCTGCAGAGGATGATGGTAATATAATTAGAGACCAATATAATATCAAGGGAGCTGCCTCAAATACCAGGAGGACCCTTTTCAAAATCCACAAGTTACGAATTTGGGAAGGAAACAGACATTAAGAACTTTATATGTTCCGAAGTTAAATGTTTGCGTTATTTGCCACTTTAAGTCATTTTATTGAGGGAAGTAGGCTTTCGCCCTTAACCTCCTATTCACATGCAAAAATGTCAATATTACAAACGTTTAGAGTGATAAATCTGACAAATGAAAATGTAGGGTTATCGATATATGTGGGCGAGGCTCAAGCTGCCACTGCTTACACAATCTTCATTATACTTACAATAGTTTCTCAGAAAATGTGTATCTAGTTTGAATTTAAATGCGTCAACAGTTTCTGAAAGGACCACCCCGTCAGGGAGACCGTTCTATGCTCCAACGACCCTCTGCAAAAAGGCGTTCCGATGGACTTTCCGTGTGGACAAACTTCCTCTGCAGTTTAAAGGGATGACCCCGCAGATGTTCCGTCCCAGCCAATTCGAAGAAGTCAGAAAATTCTAGGGCACACTCGCTGCCTCTGACAATCCGGTAGGTTTGAATGAGGTCACCGCGTATTTGCCTGTAATTTAGAGGAAACAAATCAAGTTCAACCAATGTGTCTTCGTAAGGCAGAGGACTAAGTTTATTGACCATCTTCATAGCCCTCGCCTGTACTCGTTCCAGCTGTAGATTATCCTTCTTAAACCAGGCAAGTAAGTTACGAAATGCTTCGGACATTGGGCTTTATGCGTGAACATGGTTATCAGCTAAAACGTGAAAATTGAAAGGAGGTGGTACGGGTGGGTCATATGTGTGGCCATCAAAATATGTTGAAGGATAAATGTTTGTGCCTGTTCCAACGAATTTTTTATTTCAGCCAGCAGTTAATTATATAATAAAACGTACGCGTTGTTAGGAAACACATTTAAGTATTTACTTGTAGTTATCACTTTTAAACTACGTTCGTAGGTTAAAATGCTGCACGTCCCTGCATTGCGGGTGAGATTTATCATACGATTTCTAATTATCAGTTTTCCTTGCACTCTGTCGTATGAGGAGCACTTTCCGACTGCTTCATAAATACTCTAACATGACCGGACTCGATGAATTATTCGTTGTCACTTTGCCACCCTTGCTTCCTCTGAACCAGTAGATTTTTCAAAATAATGGTATTGTTTCGTTCTTTGTCTTTGATTGTGCATAAAATTATTCACGTTTGATTTAGTATTCGAGATTTGAATGATGTTGTCAAGGACAAAAAAACAGGTGTAATTAATCTATCCGATGAGTACTACCATAATATTTGAGAGTAACTTGGAATTTCTCTATCGGATCAAAATTTTGCTTTCCAGGTTTCAAAATAAAGGACATTGACTCACTGCTTTTGTTTGTGGTCAGTGCGAAGATAAGTGTTTTTTAAGAACATGATGTGGTCTTAAAGAAATAAAGGCAATTTTACTATGCCAAGAGATGTAAACTATGTTTATTCGGTAAGACTTTGTCTCAGATCATTGCTGCATGTTCCAAAATTTCCAATAAACTATCTTGTTTAAAAAATAAATTCGATAAATGCCACCTTTGCACTCAGAAAAATGATTTGGGGGACGAGGTGAAGACTGATAGAAAACATCTAGCAATTTTCCCCCTATATCGACTTCTCAATAGTCAGATTGGTGGCTGTAGTGTTTCTATTACAAATTTTCCTATAAGAACGATTTTTGTACTTTCTTCGCATTAAGAGGGCTTATCAAGTACGTACTAATTAACATTGTAAGCGGTAAAAGCAGGCGCGGAGGACGAAATAGTTCGATAATAATAAATGGTAAAAATTCAAAAAGGCAACGAATCCTGAAAAAAAGTTTGCAGCGTCAAGCTTTCATAAACCAACTTGCATGAAATCACTCCTGTCAATGTTTTGCGAAGGGTATTCTTTTTCGTATAACTACTACGTTCATCTCTGTTTTAAATTAAAATATTTAATTGGGTAAATCGTAAATATAGGAACGGATGTTTGCACAGTCTTCCATCATAGTCACGACTATTTAGCTTAAAATAGAGACGCAATATTTATGCATACCTTTATTTGACTAGCTTATCGAGATGCGTGAAGTGAGTCCTAAATACTTCGACATTCGAAAATTAATTTTGAAGGATTCTTGAGAATCCAAAACATTTGTGCCATAACGTGTTCTTTTTTCAGCGATCTTGTGCCTGTTTTTAGAAAAGAATAAGACAAATATAGCAGCTTGCAACACACACGACTTTTATGGGCACCAACCGCACCCAACGTTTAACTGCATCACACAGATTTCCCACAGTACGCGTGTTTAAGTTACCAGCCCCAACATGACGGTATCATATTCTCGTGCCATTGCAACAAATTCTCACTCGGCATTTCTTAAACTACTATTACGGTATATTTTTTGCGAGACGTTGACCAACCTGTAGATGGAAAGGAAGTGTTTACAAGGCGATATGGTTGGAATTCGTCGTGTTTGTAATACTTTTTATGTTTATTTCTCTGATGTATCGCCTAGCTATGAGCGGAAAAATCAAACGGTAAGCGTTATGTTAAGATCTTATAAAACAGACTCACCTCTGTTTTGGGCCTATTTCCTTTATCCAAAAACGGTTTTAAAATATTTTTCGATGATCAAATTATATTTATTATGTAATTAATTTGTGAAAATTCGAAATATAAAATAGTCCAAAAACAAAAAATAAGTCGAGTTTGTGTCCTCATTTACATGTTAAGAATATGTATTTTTAAATATATGATAAATTTTAAAGATAATTTAATTTGAAAATATTAATCGCTTTTATGCAGGAATTTCAAAATCTGCTGGCCTTAAGGGCATCAGTTTTGAAAATTTCATAAATCTTTTCTCTATTCTCTTTTCTGTTGATGTTCAGATATGTTCATAAATGGGTTTTCAATTTACAAGATTACCTAATGGATACTTGTGACATTTAGTACCACGCCAGGTGATCTCAATGTTTCACACACAGCATTATGTCTGCTTTGTCATTCTATTTCTTTTCTGTCACGCGCAGAAACAGCAGTGACTCAATGGACGTAGCGTGTATATGACCTACTGAGTGCTTATGCCTTTAAAGATAAAATATCATTTTGGAAAAAATGCATTTAACTATCCGCTAGTGTAATCATTTTGTAGATACTTATGCTTTCTTTATATTCCATTCATAAACGAAATGTATTTTGGTTTTACACGAGGCCGTACTTATAGAATACTTTCAAGACAGTGCAAAATGCATTAAAATTACATCGTTTTTATAAATATATGAATGTTGCGTATGACGTTTTCTCATAGTCAAAATCAGTTGCACATGTTTATGGACAGTATGTAGTTTTCACTGTATTGCGTAAGGAAGTTCATGTGATTATTTTATTTTATACAACACAGCCTTAAGTTTCCAAATGGAAGATTCCAGAATGTAGATTATAAAAAAGCTTTGAAATGAACACAAATCTGCGGTGCTCCGTCTGGAGACCTGGAAACGAAGGTTTGATATAAATATCTTTACTGATCCGAATGAAGCAATGCAAGATTTTGGGTGTTCCATGAAGGTTTGCAATAGGTTCCATCTTAAAAGATTTTGAGGCCATGCAACCATATAGAAATTGTTTCGTTGTTTCTTCCTGCTATAAGACGCATTTTATGGCCAGTTAAACGTTAAAATTTCGCAAAGGGTTATTTTGGGTTCCACGATATCTGCAGTAAACTAGGTTCCTGAGAATGCCATGATGTCTGGCTGAATAAATAAACTGATTTTCTAATTTCGATATTTTCAGCAGTCTTTGGACATAAGCCGTGACAACTTAAGTCGGGCTTATGTCACTTAATATAATGCCAGTTAGGCTCAAATTATGTAAAGATATGGCATTTGTTTGTCCTTAGGATGTTTATCTTTAATAGTCTGTAGAAAAAGCACTTACTAAAAAAGTCTAAGTACGAATATTTCTTTGAATTTTCGATATAATTTCAAGTGTCCGCATGTTTTGGAAAGAGTATGAGGCGAAAATTATAGAACGAGCCGTAAATAAGCCAAAATTACTCTTTAGCTACATCGATAATATGTTGACGAATAAAGACACGGTCGCCATGTTTATAGGTGAGAACAGCGATGATATAAAACCCTTTTTAACTGTACCTAAATATTTTGTATATAGTTTTTTTGATAAAAAAAACCTGTTTAATTAAAATTATATATTTAAAAGGTGTTGATTTGAAAATATTTAATGACAGAACAAAATGCCATCAAACTCCCTCGTATCTGTCCTTTTTCTTAATGATTTTTAGAAAAGTAACCGCAAAGTCAGTATCCGTTACACACGTTTATGAGCAGTTTATTGTATCTTATTTATGACGTTAAAATTTGCATCCATTTTTTGTATTGAACTATACAGCTTGCAGATGTCTGATTCTAAAAGTAGAAGCAACTGAATAAGGCTAATAAAAGTTGGAAATCTGAAAATGTCTTTTCAGCCAAAATATAACATTCAATTGAGCCAAATTTATGAGGACACTGTAAGTTTGTACGCGAAAATTACAAGACAAAATATTTCTGTGCACGTTTAAACAAAAATTTAATAGAAGTTTTCAAAGACATGGAAAATTATTAGAAAAAAATACTAGTTATACAGTTATTTTCTAACAAGGTCATATTTCGCAAGTGTCCAAGAGAATGCATTCTACACACCTGTAATTGGGCGTTTTTAAACTAATTATTTATAAAGCTTTGTAATTAGTATAAAGTCCCACATTTAATCATCCGTCCAAGTCAGAAATTAGTTTAACAAGGTCGTTTAACATTACATATTATTAGTTATATTCAGTACTGTGGTTGTTTTGACAGTTTTGCTCTCCTAAGACTTTCAAAATACGCGTACAAGAACTTCAATAATTATGCGTACAATTACGGTGGAACATGTTATCTCTCTTATAGGCATAGAGATATCAAACTGATTTATCGCTTTAAGACTACACGTTAACGTTTCAGGTGTTTATAGGTGAGCAAACTCCAAACTTTCTCAGTAAATGTTGAGCAAGCACGCAGAGAGAAAAAAACCCACCTACCAAACGAATTATTATACACAGAAGTATTAACGAGTATCAGAACAAAACCATGTCAGCAAAAATGTTTTAGCACTGCTAACCTTGCTAAAATAGAAAAACGCAAGTTCAATCAAGCTTCAAATCTGAAGAGAAAAATGCGTTTACACATCACTGACCAAATGCATATAATTTTGGGACGTAATTGTTCGGTTCATCGTCCTTAACGAAATGCGGGACGCAGTGCTAAATACCAAAATATCATTTTTGTTCTGCACCGTAGGTTTCTAGTCCTGCCTCCAGGTTTAACCCACCGGATATAATTGAAATTGTCATATCCACAAAAATAGCAACTGTTATTTAACTCATGGTCATTATTCTTCGGCTTCATTTCTTTTAGCTACATGGGCTTGCAATAAGTCAACAAATCCCCCTATATATAAATCAATTTATTTTGCTGACCATGAATCCAGAAATTCTTTTGCCGACTCTCATTGATTAACGAGCATAAAATTAATAAAAATATTTGCTTAAAAGTGCAAAACTGAATAATCCTGATTTAAATTTTTTTGCGGCAATACGCCAACAGAAGAAAGAAAACACTTAAACTTCACACAAATGCATACTAACTAATATATTTTCCTTCAGTAAGTATAAGTCTATTATCACATACGCTTGCTGATCCCCTTTCATAGGTGTTGGTAAAGGAAAAGATAAATTAATATTAAAATGAACATGGCATTCTATCGACAAAGTTGTAATAGCCGAGCTCTTTTATTAATGGTAGGACAATTTCCATCATAAAGTATGAAAAAAGGGTTTAAATATGAACGACAGGCTGCCTGAACTCGGTATTCGGGAATAGTTGGTCGACTCAGGCTAAAAGCATCATATTTTTACCTTTGTCTTATCTTACAGTATTAGTTTAATTTAAGATTTATTTAAGATTTATTTTTGATGACTTGCCAATCCAAAACAGTTCAAAAATTAAATGTAAAACTTGGAGTCTTTAGAGTAATCAAGCAAGCGCTCATCACTCTTTCTTGCAAAATTCGTCAGGCTTGCGCTCGATACTTGCTTGGAAGCTTAAAGAGCTATAATGCCTCGATATTAGACTGATGAGAGCGAAGCACTACCTTTAAAATGCCTATTTGCTGTCGTAGATTGACGTAATGGTATTACAGGAAATGCCATTTACATTTGAAGCATTGATGCGGGTTCAGGGCTTCAGGTTGTCTTTCCATAACATAGATTATTTTTCACGCTTTTTTAAGTAAAGATAGGGAAAACGAATGAAGGTGATAACTTGAAGAATTTAATGTTAAGCTTAGTAAAGGTAACAGCCAGTGTCAAACTTCTAATGAGTTATCCTGCGAAATTCCATGTGGCACTTTTTGAGTAAAATACAGGGTCAAAAGTACGCATTAGGAAATTAATGGTGACATAACTTAGGGTTTAAGCTGACCACATAAGTACACAAAAAGATATTTGTTTGAATTTTGTCTCGAAAGTATATTTGTATTTATGAGGAAATTAAACATAAACGCGTAAAAAGCATTCCACTTAAGTAGCCATTTCAAGCCTCATTAGTTTTGCAGGTGGCCGGACGTAAGCTCATTCAAAATACATCATCTTAACATGACTGAGATTTCCAGGGAATAACTTGAATGATGGTAAATATTACAACCATACTTTACTAATCTTTGTCAATCAAACATATCTTTTAATATTTTAGTAAAAATTTAATCAGTTGGTACATCTAAAGTTTGGGTATTAACTGCCTTTTATTAGATTTCATGGAGGAACAAACATATTTTTGTGGGTAATGACGGCATAGTTGAACATATCGAGCAGCTCCAAAGTTCAAAAGACATCAATAAAATATACGTGAGTCGGAGTTAAATGTATATAGAGACGTAGACTATCACTGGCAGCTTAGTTAACCCTAAGGTTGTATAAATACTTATATAACAGACCCATACATAGTCCATTACAGAATAGTCTCATCATGGCAGTTTTCTGGGAGGGGTTTGTCGTTGTAAAGGTGAGAAGAATGTATTCAGATGCATTTTTAATGGTGGTGTTTGCTCCTCAAAAATATTCTGACGTTCAGGAATCTCTCATATTGAACCGGTCTGAGATTTCATTATGGAACAAAATGCATTGGACAATGAAAAAACGTTTAAATATACATTAAAACTGTTAAAGCCTTTTAAAATGTTATTTCATTAGTAATTCTTCTTAATCGAAATTTTAAGTACTCCTTTTTGGCAGCAATTCAGTTTTAGTTTAATACATTATTGGAGAGCTACATAAAATCACTAGGAAAGTATTCAAAAATTCAGAAGCCTGCACTTATCACTTATTTCTTGATGTTTCATAACCTTTCAAAACTTAGGGCAAAAAAGTGTTTTCCTTACAGCTAACACCATGGTGTTCTCTTTCACATAATAACCCCCGGAAGAATGTTTTTCATAATTTCAGATAAGCTACTTATAACTCTCCTTTGAAGCACAATTTATTTTTAAAGCCTAACACACCCTGGTCGCAAGTTTTTTAAGAGAGCAGAGTTTAAATGTTAAGTCAAAAAGTTGAATAGTGCGCCTGGCGTAGACCATTTACCTGTTTACAAGAAAGCAATAATCATCAAGGCTCAACACTCCAAAATATTGTGTAAAACCCTAAGATAGAAGGGATTATTCGGAGTTCTTTGCATGGTCAACTTAAAATTAAGCATAATACCGATCTACTCAAAAAACCATTGCATATAAACTTCATCAACGAAACTTCACCAGCACCTGAATAAAGTACATTCACGCGATACTTATTCTTCATTTGATGTGTATTTATGCCAGGGGGATCTAATGCTTGCATAAATTAACTGAGCTTCCTCATTTATGCATTCTTTTTAATGTCAAAATTGACCAGCTCTTTTATGTTCGTATTTAATGAGTATGATGATGATTGTAAGCCTAATTAATATCACTAGCAGGTCCGGTTTTTATCGTCTATTTGCAGCGATTTCGAGCATTTTTGCATATACTGCAGCAAGGTGAGCCAAAGAATCCCCATTGGTCTCTTTCTGGGATTTTACGTCAACATCATAGTAAGACACTGGTGGGAGCGTTTCTGCACAATCCCATGGCCAGACTCCCTAGTGCTTGCCATATCCGCTTACGTACAGGGAGATTCGGCCGCGGTGAAACTTCGTAGGCACGCACTGATTCGTTACGTCAATCTAACTTACTGCCTCTATATGCGCGACATCTCATCGAGGGCCAGACGGCAATATCCAACACTCGAAGATATCATTGCAGCAGGTAACTTTCTGATACTTAATTTTCAATTTCAGGCCAGTTGTTACTTGTTTTAACTTTTTTCGTTTTAATTGACAATTTTGTTTGGTTTGAAGCTTAAAAGGCCAGATGTTTTGCATAAGATTGTTATGTCTAACAGCATGCACGCAGTCCTCTGAATTCAGCCTAGTTGGTTTGCAAATTGGGTACTGCGGTATAGTTGCACATCGTTTACAAAAGGAAAAATGTGCACATGGAGCAGAGCTTACTTAATTTGAGTAAAAAGAATAAACAAAAATAAAACGGTACTTTCAGCGAATTTTTCTGATTCCTTTTAAAACTGGGCGGCCTGGACGTTGTCAAGAAAATGGCTAAATTTGGACAGCTGGTCTACAGTTAGTGTAACCAAACTCACAGCTCATCTTTAGGACCTCTTAGTTCAGGGTTTAGATATTCGGCTGTACAGAAGCCTTGCATTTACTCTCATGAGGCAGCCGAGTTTTTCACAGGTTAGTCAGAAGGAAGAGTATATAGATAAACAATGAGGGACAGTCAATTAATAAAAAGGATTTTGAATAACAAAATCCACAATAAAACAACTTTGTGCATGATGGATGAACAATGCCGACAAAGACAAGGGAGACTGGAACGGCCGTTTCTGGCTCATTATCCGTCATCAGCCAGTCATATCCATAATCAGGTGATGCAAACCCGGAGGCTGAAACCCGCGACCTGTTAACCAGAAATCAAATGCTCATTGTCTTGTCGGTTTTGATTGGAAATATTGACAGTTGTTAATGAACATTCATAGATCCCTAACGGAACTCATTCGTCTCGTTCTGATTTGGGGTCAAATCCTGAACTCAAACGCTCACTAGTTTGAACGATGGACTTCCGATCAACAGTTCACGGGTTCAAGCCTTGGGTAGTACACTGCCTGGGGTTGGTTATGACTGACTGATGACGGTTAATGAGTCAGAAATAGCCATTTCGTTGTCCATTTTCTTTGTCGGCATAGTTCCTCTGTCGTTTCTACTAATAGGGCTGTGCGGCTGTTGACGGGCTCAAAAGTGAGTCCCAGATCAGAACGGGACAATTGAATTTGGGTAGTGATCGGTTGACGTTCACCATCGAATTTGTGTTAGTCCTAATACACATTTGCTTACTGTCAATGATTTTGAACTAAAATACACCAACAAGGCCTTTTAAAACACATAAAGTGCGTTATAGACCTAAGAGCTTACATAAACTATCCTTACAAATCAAGCTCATTGGAGTAGTTTTATGGTATTGCAGACATTTCGGAAGGTCATTCAACGGGATCGGGTGCATTCATATATATGAGTCATGGTCTGCCAACATGACACTCCCACTTAGTTTAGAAAAGTGGGTCTTATAGTCTTGCACACTGTTTGAAGGTTCACCAGCAGCTGTGCTTGAATTCCATTCAGTTCTTTGAAGGTGCAACTTACCTGAACCTAGAGCTAGATTAAAACTAGGTGTCAGTGGATGAACATACTTTTCTCCTTCAGGGAGTGATATTCTTAGGCTGGGGCATTCCAAGGAGAGGATCACTAACATTCGGAGCCTCCTATTTGGTTGCAAAATCCGTCAACGGATACTTTTTCTTCATGTGGCTTATACAGTTGTTCTTTTGATTTTGTGCATTTGAAAAATTGAAAGTGTGCACCGAACAAGCTTTCAAAGCGTCAAGAGCACGGTAGACCTGTTTTGCTCAGCCTATTCTCCTACTCAAATGATTACCAAATAACTCTTAAATTTCCCAACCTTAACCCCATTGTTATCATTAATCCCGTTTCCACTTACCAAATGAGTGCTATGCTCGGAAATTGCACGCAGGTTGGAGACTGTTCTTAAATTATTAATAAATATCATGTACGACTGGGGAAGCACTACTAGGAAAGAAGTAAACTTTCATTTGATTTAAGTTAAAACCAATTCCAGTGTTAGAGTCCATAATAACGCCTCCTCGACAGTAGGTTAGCTGAAGTTGAATATTTTGCTCAAAATGTTGGGAATTAAATAAACGTTTATGCATCCTCTACGTTTGGACGTGACGAGGAGACCCAATTGATTCCACAACATGCTCTATTTTACAAAAGCAAGTGCTGCCAAAGACAAGGAAGTCTGGAATGACCATTTCGGACGCATAGACTGTAATCGGCCTGCATGCACTTTTGGCCTCTATGTGACTACTTGCGAGGGCGCTAAATAGTGTTCAAGGGCACAACGGGATAATTAGGTACTGTAGTTCGACAGGTGAGCACCCTTCCAATATATTCCAAGTTTGCTCAGTCTAACGTACCAGCTGGGTCACATGGTTTAGCTAACAGATAACTCAATTTATCGACTAGTTTGAATTGGCACTGGCTTTATAAGGCACATGGAATAGAAGCTAGCAACCAGAATGCGAAAAGGCACGCACAACATGCGGACGAATGCTCAAAACTGTGCAGAGACGTGCGCCCGGTCTCGACGCTCAACGTGTTCAGAACGGTCATCTGCGATTCTGCACAATAAAATTTCAGCTGTGAACGATGTTAAAACCCTTTGCACTGCGAGTTTGCCTCCATTGCTCACTCCCTCTCCCTCTTGCTTTAATAGAAACAAGTATTCAAGCAACTGAGTCTAAAGGCCTAGATACAGGTCACGATCACAAATGACGATCAATCAAACAAGGCCTGAAAAAAAATCCAAGCGTAACATGTAATTAGCATGTTTAAAATGTTAATTACGGTCGTATCAAGTGTCGGCGTGTCTATGAGGCGAAACGTAACCCTTTCTCACATGTTCTGAGCGGACTACCGCGCAGGTAAATGCCAGGCTTAAGACACACACCCACACACACATTCACCTCCTTAAATAATGAGACACGCTACGCATGCAATTTAACACGCCCACAATCCAACGGCATCACCCTGGGCAATGGAGGAGGATATGTCTCAAAGAAAAGAAACAACTTATCTGACGACATGACACCCAGTGAGCCGATTCTATGTGCACACTTGAGAAAGACCGAATTTTACAGACGAACGTCATTACAATATCCGGTGCGGCGTACACCAATCACTCCTACTAGTTTTTCAATGTCTGATCTTTCAGTGTAACCAGAATAAAAAGTCGTGGGGGCACCATTATGCACTACAGAGCCATACCGGATCACCTGAGCAGCCGAGCGAAATTTCTCAGTGTCCGCCTCATCGCCGCGATTGCAATCTATCAGCTCGCTACCCCCTCCTGCCCCTAGCGAGCACTGATCTCTGATCACTGCCTACTCCCACCTCGCATGCACAACGCATTCAACTGGCTAACCCTGATTTCCTGTTCTCGCATGAACTCTGCTCACCCTAACATTCTGATCGAGGGCAGGACTGGACAGCGGGCTGATTGGTTAGGCCGGCATGGAATTAAAGTTGGTGGGTTTGGAATTGATCAGCTGAAAATTTCAGTCTGGTTATGTTTTTTTGGTCAGGACAAAATAAGATAACGGCCGGAAGAGCATCTACGGATAAATGTTCGTGGATAGAAAGATTTGCGTAATTGTTTCTTTAAATCTGCGGCAACGTACCGGAATAGTGAGAATATAGTATTAAAAATGTCGAGCTAGTGAGGGGATAATGTGTTGATGAGTCCGAAAAACGCTGAAGTTTTTCATAGGCAGAGGCACTTTGTCGCACACATTAATGCACTTGTCACTGGTATCATCTAGAATTTACCACCTGAGCTCCGAGTTATATGCCCATAGTTTATGCCATAGCTACTTTATCCCTGTTATCTTTTTCCTTGACTAGGCTGCGGACAGTTAGCACGTGAATATCTGAGCAGCCGACTGCCATTCGTTTAGAGGCTGTTAGGCGACAGTACAACACTTGGAGGCTTATACTACCACTCATACCACTACCACCCATACTACCTATACTACCACTCATATGTGCTTTTGATATGACTGTAAATATTATTGTTTATGCATGGTTAATCGCTTATTCCATGAATTTGCGGCCATACAGTTTAATCAATTTTTTTAGATTTTTCATATTTTACTGTGTGCATTTTGTTTTTGGGTTCACTGCCTGTGTTATTTATTTATTTTTTAGATAATACTTTTGCTTCCTAATGCACTTCTTAAGCGCTTTATTTTGCGCAGTCTCCACCTGATGACTTGTTATCCATTAAAAAAAACAGTGTGCGGCTAGGCAATTTTCGGTATTTTTATTTAGTTATGCATTCTTTGAGGATTTTTATATGCCGCACACAAACGCAAGTACGAATTCCGGTTGCAAATTTGGCTACCCATTGACCTCAGTTTACTTTTCCCGGGAAGAGATACTCTGTCGCACACAGTAATACGCTTATTAAGTTTACCTTCAGTATAATCTGGAACGTGTCCTCTGAGCCCTGATAAAAATGCTCATTATTTAGGTTTGATTGTATGTTTCCAGGATATCGTCTTCTTCGACTTAGTTTGCAGAAAGTTTGAGGTAATCAGTAAATATTCGAGTGGCCGACGACAATTTCATTTGAGTGAGTTCAGGCCGCACAACCACAAATGGCGGTGAATAAGGTAAAAAACTGATAGGAAAACCTCTTTGGGATGTATGCTTCTAGTGCTACTTATTTTAACCAAGCAACCTCCAACGCTTAGCAATAAAGTAGTTTTTTTAGAATAATTTACGCCTTTTAGATGAAAAAATGGTGTGTTAATAAACATAAGATGATCTACAAATTTATTAAGTTTAACATATCCATACTCTTGTTCATTTGTATTATAAATCTACTTAATTATGTGTGCTTTTAATATGACCGTAAACGTAACGTATTTATATATGATCAATCGCATAGTCTATTAATTTCCTATCAGTATGTATCGTTAGGCATTCTGCAGTCATTTCATATTTTTCGGTGTGCATTTGACGGTGGATTCACAGTCTGTATTTTTCAGCCATTTTTTTACATACTACTGTTTTTACTAGAGTGATACTTAACATTTGGAATTTTTACTGTCTCCATATTGTGCATTTTTGTTCATTGAAGCACAAAAGTGCTTGCCAGGCCGATTTCGGAATTTGTTCTTTATTTAGGTGTTCATTGAAGATTTTGCTACGCCACACGCAAACAAGTTCTATTTCTAACGGTCAAGTAAAGTGATGTCCTTGGGTTTGCGGGTTGGAGAGCGGTATACAGCCCTAACCAAAAATTCGATCTTTTGACTATCCCGAGTAGCACCCATGAAGTAACTGAATGACGTTCAGGCTGCACATCATTCCTGTAAGAGGCGTTAGACTTGTCACCTTTATTCAGAAAGTCAATTTTAAAAGATTCTGTTTCGAATTTTAAAAAAACATTTTGACCTGGTTTTAAATAAATTCGAAAGCTTATTCATAGTGCCTTCCAATTGACCAGGTTTGATGACGGAGGAAGAGAAGGATTTATTCTTACAAAGTGGAGACGATGAGAACAGCGGTATTTCATTTTTGCCAATGGTTTGGGCAATGGATTTGGTCAATCAATTGAATAATGAGGGAGCTATTCCCATAGCCCGCGGTGTGGACGTACTGTGTCAAGAGATCAGGACTTTCCGCGGAATGATTGGGGATGTCTGGACCTACAGTTATATTACTGTTCCGCTTGCTTATACCCAGGTAAAACAATTAACAACAGATTCTGTCAAATAAGATACTTTTGTAAAATTCTCTCAAAAGTTTTAACAGAGCAATTCCAGAATAAGCTCGGCTTTTCGTCCTAGGTACTCGAATATCACCTTGATTTGGGAACAGATGCCATCAAATTGGCTCACTAATTACAACATAGGGTTGTTTGTTGTAGAAAGATGTGCGCTATAACCCTGAAATGGAAGGCAAATTGATCTTTATATACTCGAGTACATTACCCAGACAAATTCTCAGTACTGAATTTGACGGAGAGAGGCCAACGCGCTCGTCAAAGATCGACAGGTTGTGTGATGTTTAGTTTGAGAGAATACGGGTGTCTTCCAGGAATCGCATGGCCTCGTTCCTGACTGCTTCATTGAATCTGCCTCTGCTTTCATGTCTGCTCAACCTCACATTCAGGAAAATGTTAGATTGGGATAATTTGCCCTATTTAAGCAATACATCACTCTCAAATCAATAGACTGATACTATGCAGTTAAACATCGGCATTAATATCTTACATGATTGTATGTCAGTCTGGGCGCATATTGGACGAAATTGCCGAACGTTTAGCAAATGGGCTTTACGATTTATCAGCTCCAGATGCGATATAGAGAATATCTTAATTAAAGTCCTTTTGAAAGAACTTCTCTATCCCATTTTAGATATCAACGATTGTCATCTATGCCTACTTTGTCCTTTCGATTTTCGCCTGGCAGTCTTTGGATCCCACACAAAATTACTTAGGTCACAACATCGACTTGTACATTCCAATATTTGGACTGCTTCGCCTAGCGTTCTATATGGGATGGTTAAAGGTATGGTAAAACACAGTTTTCAGTGTCAAATTGGCAATTTTTCTTGTTTCAGCCTAAGAAAAGAAACTGAATTGCACGCTTGGAATTTCACATTTAAAGGTTAACTAGAGGTGATTACTTACATGACCTCGCGGAACGTTTCATCACGGCCTGTGTAAATTGCCCTCTGGAAAATAAAAGTTCAAACACGGGTATAGAAACTCCACCGTAATGCAAGCAGTCTTACGCTAAATTCCACAGAATTTGGGCTAATGTTATGGTTGAGGTAAAGTAAGGGTTATGGTGTGGTTTGGGCGTAACATTTCGGTTAGGGTTAGAATACGAGCATAGGTACCCATCGTTGTATTTTACGCGAGACCAACAATATTGTTGCGGTTGGCTGGGAGGGGGGGGCGTGGTTTCCTATTCACGTATACGTGCACTATCCCCTTGTATGGAAATATCGAGTGAACTTGAGAAAACGTGCCAAATCGCCAGGTTTCTCTTCCTATGCATCGGACATGAACGTGAAAAGCAGCATTTTAATGGCTTCTTACGGCAGGTCTTTTGCTCGTTAAGATTATTGTTCTCATAAAGCTCAGAAAACAAACGGATGAAAATAACGGTCTTGTACACATCACAGGTGTACTTTGCAATCCAGCAGATAAACGCGGGCAGTTCTATGTCTCTGTGTGAAATCCTCATTCTCTATTAACTGTCATTACTATCATAGTGCACTAAAAGCCGTGGCCTGAAAGTTTACCAACTGACGGGATAACTCGGACCACGTGTTCAGCCCAAAAGGTGTTTTTTGTGTAGTGGCTGACTGGTGGAATTAGTGTTCGGCTGCAATGTCTCCTTCGTAATGTGGCCTTTATGGCACTCCCACTCCATTATATCCGAGCCAAGTGTGATGGTACGCCCAGGGGTGGCTCCAACGGCGCAAGCCACCTGCGTCCTCTTCAGCCTCAGGTCTTCTTGACTTTGTCATGACACCGGGTTCAGGTGGGGGACGAGGGGAGAGTGCGTTAGATGCAGCGTAAGTCTACTATCACGTTAACCTAAATCACGCGCAAGTCACCGTCCCTGCGACACCTGGTGTGGAGCATACGGTGGGGATCGTCGAAATCGACGGTCAAACTGTCGGTAAGTAAATATTGAATGATCTTGAGGAAACGTGCATAATTGCCAGGTTTCTCTTCCTAGGCATCCTGCTTCCCCTTAGCTCTAATCCTAAGACTAACCCTCATAATCCTAATAAAAATTCCTTACTAAATTCCTCAGGTTAACCCTAACAAAACCCTCTAGCTAACCCCCTCCCATCGGAGTTTAGAGATTGGTCACCTCCAACACAGGGAGTCCATATTCGTGTCCCGAATAATTCTGCAATTATAAAGTCGATCCCATGTATTATTGATTCACCATGATCAAATCTTGTAGCTACTCCCAATGCAGCTGGAGGTCTAGTTAAGATTAATTATGCTTTAGTTTAAGAAGACTTAAATACATGGCATGCTGTTCCGAAACCTTATAAATGAGTGCACATTCGAATGATAGTTAAAAATACATAACTTACCTTTTCCAAAACCAGAATATTCTGCTTCCAATGAACACTGAAATTCAGTGAAACATACAACAGCAAATTAGCTAGATTTTCCAGCTTTTTCATTTTCAGAGGCGAGTTGGAAGCTATGAGATCAAACTTTAACACGCGATTTCATAATAAATTTCCCACTTCTGTGTTTGATCTTATTCTCTGCTGGATGTAGTTATAATGGACATAAAATTTAAGAAACCGTCTTGCTATTCATATCTGTGAAGCTTTTAACTACTGGAGAGAGAGTGCTCCCATTTGGAGTTGAACTACTCTATCTATTGATTCGAAATCCAGAAGTTAAATGCTCAAATATTTGGTAACTGCACCATTTGCCTACAGATTATGCATTCGCATTATAAAGGCCACTTCATTTAGAGTATATAAAAAGAGATTGGATCCCAGGTATATTTTGAATTGTGAAGAAACTCAGCCTGTATGTGCATGGAGTATTCTCCACACATGTTGATAAATGGCGTCGTTTGAAAAGTATGCTGTAAGCAGGATCTGAATTAAAACAGATTACAAAATAAAATGTGCAAACACAAAAGGACTCTATATAAACCTAAAAGTTATTTTGCCTAAAGTGAGGTTAAACGGGGTTATTCTCGTTGTAAAGTTATCCACTTCGCAGACATTACCGATGCAAACTTGAGTATTTTATGGACTGCTGCAGGCACGATACTTGCAGAAATGAAAGGAGCTACGCTTTACGCAAGCAGACGTTTTGAGCTCTCTCTTAGAATTTAACTGGTCAAAGGTTTTTTGCAAAAACGCAGACAGGCATAAACAAAACACGAAAGTTTGATCGTCGATTTCAGTTCGGTCCATTTTATTAAAGGAAAGATAGGCTAACGCCAAGGAACTCCCTATTGATTACAAAATGCCTAAGAAAAATTATCGATTCATAAGGAAAATTCAGAAAGAGATGGTTTGCATAATTGCACGCAGAAAACACAAAGCAGCCGGCAAATTTAAAAGAGCATTCATAAATTACTTATGATTAGTATATGTATATGCAATGTTAGCATGCAAGCACGGTTAGCAAGCAGCCCGTGAGTGAGAGGTAATTTACAATACAATGCAAATAGACATATAAACAATGATAAAGTTCGCAAGTCTTTTCAGACTATGTCAACCGTTTGCTTCAGCAGGCTGAAAACAAACGCGGTGACTTGCGCACCACCTAACACACGCTCTCTTCCCACACTTGAACTACGCATACTTGCACAGATACAAAGTTGTCCTTGCTTCAACGTAATAACTAACACTACGGAAACTACGGTTTCAAAATTAGTATGGGATATCACAGTGTATAGCGCAGTTGAGACAAAAAAGTGTTCGATTTATTTCCCCGAATAACAGACCGTCCTGTTGAGAGAAATTAAAATTGCTTACTTAGCGTCTTACTTTCCGTAGCATTGGAAGACTGCTATAAAGGAGAGGCGGCTTGGATCCCAACTGAGTGTGCGTGCCATAAAAGCTACCTTAAGAAGGGGCCATTGCAGTTTGACTCTCAATCCGCCAGAGAGCCTAACCACACAAAACAAACACTGGGCTGACCTCGTGGTCGGAGTTATTCTTTTCAGTTGGCAGCCTACCAAGCCACGTGTTTTAGCGCATTGTGATAATTTCAAGCGCGCCAGATTGTCTCTATTGAGGAAAAATGCATTGAGCCGTCGAATGGACTCTTCACTCCTAGAATCAGGCCTTCGTCCGAGCCGGTTCGTTGTCTGAGGTGAGAGTGGGCGCTTTGGCTGACGGCCCGTCGTAGCCGTCTTCACACGCCACAGCACGAGCTGGCTCTTTTAACGCATACAACAGGATTCACAAAACCAGGGGTAAGAAGGCAATTATCGCCATTTGACTACCAGTCCATTATTCAGTCACTCAACGCACAACAAATCCTCGGCGAACGCCATGGTTTAGTATAGGCGTCAGATTGGCAGTCTTGTAAACCACGGTTTCAAGTACATGATAATGGTAAGGGTGTTGTACATGTATTGGTGGCAGCCTTATGCGTTGATGTGGTTAAGACCACGGTGGCTTACCGTACGTTATCATGGAGCCGCATGTGACAGAATAGGCAAATGCGGTGGGTGAATGTGCGAGGGCAGTGGATGCGGTGACCTCTGCTGCAGGTTGGGGCTCCAGGCACTGGTTCACCAGTCTCTGTGCGATGGATTCGCAAGTGAGAGGGCCAACGCGTGAGGTGAATATGCGGTCGAAATAAGGACAGGCTAGGACCAATTCCCCATCACTGGTTGTAATGGTATTAGTGGTGTTTGTGGTTGTGGTGGTTGTGGAGGTATCTGATGACGAATATTTGTATGTGGTCCCTAGGATGTTGGGAGTGGGGGGAATTGGTGCCAGGGGTGACCGTTGGGGTGCTCAGCACGCCATGCTGAGGTAAGTGCAACGGCGATGGAGCGGCCACCTGGTAAGAATGGACGACGAACGACTACCCAAACGACTTTCTACGGAGATGTCGCTACGGGTGCTCGCCGACAGGGAGGTCAAAAACGACGCTACACGGACACTTTGAAGAAATCGCTGAAGCAACTGCAAATCAACCCGGTGACCTGGGATGACCTCGCCTAGGATAGACCGGCATAGAGAAGATCCGTGAAGACTGGTTCAGCGATCTATGAGGACAACAGCATCACCGCCGCCAAGGTCAAAAGAGCAGCACGAAAGTCACCAGCGCCCCGGGCCAACACCGTCGATGCTTAGGCCCTGCCAACATGCCCGCGCTGTCAACGCATCTTTCGCGCGCGAATCGGCCTGTTTGGACATCTTTGGACGCAATGCAACAACAATCCAACATTTCTAAATTTTACGTCAAGTTCGGCCCGCCCTCCTTCGGACTCCCCCATCCTCACTCCTGGCATTAATTCCATTACTCCCACCATCATAGAGACCACCACCGGAGTCTTAGCCACATCAGCGCACACCATCTGCACTAATACATAGACAACACCCTCAAAATCATCATAATGTCCTTGATAAAATCACATGGTCCTAGAAACCGTGGCTCGGAAGGCTGCCAATCTGAAGCTTACACCAGACCACGCCATGGGCTTAGTGTATGTGCTATGTGTGTTGAGTGGCTGACCAGCGGACTGGGAGTCAGACGGCGATGGCTCATCCATATCTCCTGATTTAGTGAATCCTGGTGTATGCGTTATGGGGGCCACGTCGTGTTGTGGCGCACAAAGGCGGGTACGCCAACCCGTCAGCCAATGCGCCCACTCCTACATCAGACAGCTGACTGGCTCGGATGTTGGTCTGATTGTGGTGGTGGGGAAGAGAGTAAGGTCAACAGCTAAGCGCATTTTCGTCAATAAAAACAATCTGACGCGCTTAAAACTATCAAGGTGCGCTAAAAGCCGTGGTTTGGAAGGTTGCCAACTGATGGGATAACTCGGACCGCGTGTTCATCCCAATGTGTGTTTTGTGTGTAGTGGCTGACTGGCGGAATTAGTGTTAGGCTGCAATGTCTCCTCTCTCGCCTCTGATCTTCTTGACTCTGTCACGACACCGGGTTTAGGTGGGGACGAGGAGAGAGTTTGTTAGATGCAGCGCAAGTCTACTATCACTTTAACCTAAATCACGTGCAAGTCACCGTCCATGCGACACCTGGTGTGGAGCATATGGTAGGGATCGCCAAAATCGATGGTCAAACTGTCGGTATGTAAATATTGAATGAACTTGAGGAAACGTGCATAATCGCCAAGTTTTCTTCCTAGGCATCCTGCTTCTTTAATGCTCTTGGTTAAAGGCGAGACAAGGCGAAAGCCTTGGGGTGACAAACTAAAAACCTGAAGGAACTCGCTGAGACCGAATTAATTAACTGCAGTTTCGAATGTTTGCGCCGGCACCTCATTGTGAAGTCCTCTGCTGCGCAAATGTACAACTGAAATTCATTTTGACCTGGCGTGTGAATATCGACTATTCTGCTGACTTTGCTGCTTGGTGTGTTAGCTGGCCCCGTACTGGCGCGATAGTGGTGGTGGTAGACAGCATGTGAGAGAAGGGTTGGGGCAAACCTTGTGGAATAGCCTTCTCTCTGATCCAAATCGTCCTTAGTCACCGCAATTCTTCAATTCTTGCCACTGTATCAATGAACAAGATGAGCCTGGCTATTTTGACCAAAATCGCCAATTTTTCACGCCTTGCACGTGCGAGTTACGTGAAGGTCAGTACGATTTTATGCAAAACGCCCCAACAATAGATAGCAATGTCGGTTACCCAGAGAAGATTGTTCCAGTGACCACCGTTTCATTTCTCAAGTTTGTTTATCCTATCGAAGTCAATCCGTTTACAGCTTGGACAGGATAATATCGACCCCGTCCCCAGCAAAACATGAAGTTTGGCGCTCAATTCCAGAGGTTCCTTTTCCCGACTCCTAACTTTACCTCAACGCTAACCCCTTAGCTCTAATCCTAAGACAATCCCTCATAATTCTGATAAAATTTGTTTACTATAAGCATAATGAAAATAGTTGTAACCCTTACTCAATCAAAAGGCCTCAATCTTACCCTCCCCCCTGGGGGTTAAGAGATTGGTCACCTCCACCACAGGAAATCCCAATTCTTCTCCCGAATGTTACTGCAATTCGTAAATTCGATTGCATGTATTAGTAATTCAACATGATCAAATCTTGTGCCTACCACTAACGCAGCTGGAGCTCAAATAAAGATTAGTCATGCTTTAGTTTTAGAAGGCTTAAATGCATTGGCACGCAGTCCCGAAACCTTATAACTGAGTGCACATTCAAATGATCTTAAAAAGTACATGATGTACCTTTTGTAAAACCAGAATATTATGCTCTTTCAATGGGGAACCCCTTAAAAACGATAAAGATTGCTTCCAATGAACACTGAAAATCAGCGAACCATACAACAGCAAATTCGATAGATTTTCCAGCTTCTTCATTTTTAGAGGCGATTAGGAAGCTATGAGATCAAACTTTAACACGCTACCGTTTTGACTGCAATATCTTTGTCTAGTGATTCATTCTTGCCTAGAAGCTACCTTCATCCATGCGCATATGGTTAAGTGTTTCGGTTGAGTTTCTCCGCGCAAAGACTAGGAAGAAATATATGCCTCGTTGCTTTTGCTCACATTTTATCCATTTTTGGTTCTGCTGCCCTGAACAGCGAGAGATTTTAATACATTTTCCTGCTTCTTCTGTCAGGTATAAAATGTCGGCTTTGTGCTTATATTTTTTAGAAGTTTCAGTAAAACAATGACATTATGAAATCACCAATGATTTCAGTCTGACCCGGTGTTTATGGAATTATTGTAGGTGGCAGAAAGTTTGATTAACCCACTGAAACGATGATGATGACTTTGATGTGGAGGACATGCTAGACAGAAATGTAAAAGTAAGTCAAAATCTTACCCAATTGACAAAATAAAAAGCAGTTTTCTCATTTTGAATGCTTTCATTTTCATTGTGTCTTTCGCATTGACTGTAACCCTGGTTTCTCATCCTTATACATGCTTCCTTAATAGTTTTCGCTGTTTTGGTTGGAATCTTACCAAGGAGAAATTCCAGTTCTGTCAGAGATTTCTACTTCCTTGGCAGACATAGGCGAATCTAACTCACTGGCCTTTCTGCTCTGCGACAGTATGAGCTGCAAACGACAGATCTCCTCAAAATGCGGGGACCCCTTCTGGGACTCACTAGCTAAGATTGAATTCACAACCAAACCCAGTCCTGGCTAAAGTAAGTTTGCATTTTTGCACTCAAAAATTATCCTTAGCGTGCATCCTTTCTGCTAACCAACTGAATTTCCGCCTCAAATTGCAGATGGTGGGCACGTGGAACCGTCAGCAGTTAATAATCTCCGTCATTCAAAAACTGAAAATGGATTCACTCCCTTCCAAAATCTAATGACAATTTTACCAAAGGAACCGCTCAAACGCATTTTTAAATCAATTACTAACATTTTCAAATAGAGTGAACGCGATAAATGTACAGTACAAATGCTTCAATTCTTAAAAAGTAAACATCTGCTTCTGACTGAGTAGAAACGCAAAGATAATAATTTCTCTCATTATAATATACCCTTTTCTTCCAAAAAAAGATTGAAAAAATTCTGCGATATTCAAAGGCTGCAATAAATGATTTTTTGTTCATGATTTTTCTATCAATTGATTGTATTCCAATTTCATAATAAATTTACCACTACTGTGTTTGATCTGATTCTCTGCTGGACGAAGTGCTAACAGACGTAAAATTTAGGAAAACTGTTTTGCTGTTCATATCAACATTCCTTTACTTTATAAAAAGAACTTCCAATCTACCGCACTTTTGCATTCAGATTCAGCATTGATATTATAAAAGCCACTGCAGCCAGAGTATATAAGAATGGATTGGATATCAGTTTTATTTTGAATGTTAATTCAAAAGTTTTGATTTTCATTAGAAGCCAAAGTGAGCGTAGGTTGTTGTAAAGAAACTCAGCCTGTATGTGCATGGAGTATTCTCCACACTCGTTGATAAATGTTGTTGTTTGAAAAGTATGCTGTTAGCAGGAGCTAGATTAAAACAGATTGCAAAATAAAACGCGCAAACAAAAAATGTCTATGTTTTAAACGAAAAGTGGTTTGGCCTAAACAGGGGTTAAATGCGGTTATTCTCGTGGTATAGGTATTCCCTCCATAAGCAATGCCGATGCAAACTTTTGTTTTATACAGACTTCTGTAGTCACGATAATTGTATAAATGAAAGGAACTACGCTCTACATAAGCAGTTCTTGTGATCTCTTTCTTATAATTGATCTCATGTCAAAGGTACTTTGCAAAAAGGCGAATAGACATGCACACAACAGGAAAGTTTGAACGTTGATTTCAGTTCTGTTTGGTTCAGTTTACTAAGAGAAAGATAGGCAAATGCCTATGCATGCCCTATTGGTTAAAATTCCTAAGAAAAATCATCGATACATAATGAAAATTCAGAAAGAGAAGGTTTATGTAATTGCCCACAGACAACACGCAGCCATCGGCTAATGAGTACTCACATATTAAGAGTAGTGTAAGAACATGTAATTGTAGGTTAGCAAGCAGCCACGGAGTGAGAGGTAATTTAAAATAAAACGAAAATAGACCTTAACACAATGCGAAAGTTTGCACGTCGTTTTCAAATATGACCAACGCGTGCTTCAACAGGCACCTATTGCACTTTCTCTTTCCTCATCTGAAATACGCATAAATGCATACATACGTAAATGCACACTACCAAAGTTGTCCTTAGTTCACCGCTATAATTAACACTATGGAAAATAATGCTTCTAAAATGGTATAGGATTTCAGAGTTTAAAGCGCAGTTGAGACAAAATAAGTGTTCAATTTATTTCTCCTGAGTGAAGGGACGCTAATTTACTAAGCTTTTTAAGTTTTGTAGCCCTTAAAGAGTGAATGTGATAACAGAAAAGACAGCATTGTTGCTAGACAGATTTAGGTAAGATGTATTCATCCATGGTTCCTCTCTTTAAAAAAATATGGCGTCATGGTTTTGGTCTACCGAAACAGTTCAGGTGCCATGCTATTTTGACGAGTGCAAACGGCATGGCGGCACAGGACCGTGACTTGCGTCAGAATTGGTTTATATTGACAGCATGCTATTTCGGCCGTCGGTTTCGACTATGTCCACCGTGTACTCGATAATATGCTGGTACAGGCATGACAACTTGCACTGTATTACAGAGAGAGAGATTACACATGCACTACATCTATCTCAGTCTCTATTCCACTCCCCCCTGGACTCCGTGTATTAACAGAGTCAAGAAGGCCGGAGATGGGGAGGTTGCAGGCCCACACACTGTGGTCTTACTCAAAACAAATGATCGAGAGTGCCATAGAGGCCACATAAAGAAGGGGTCATTATAGCTTGATTCTCAGTCCACCAGACAGCCACGCCAGACAAAAAACACACTGGACTGACCACGCGGTTTGACTTATCCCTTTCAGTTGGCAACCTTCCAAGCCACGGCTTTGATCGCATTGTGATAGTTTCAAGCTTGGCAGATTGTTTATAGTGAGGAAAATGCGCTAAACCGTTGACCTCACTTTCTCCCGTACCTCCACACTCAGACCACAGTCCGAGCCGGTCAGTTTTCAGATGGAGAAGTGGGCTCAGCTGCTGCTGACCTCGTTTACGTGTACTCGGTATGCAACCTGGCCCCATACACACAAGCACCAGGATTTCAAACAATAGGGGGTTTTACGGTCCACAGCTCACAGGTGTGAGATAGCCAGAGGTCACGTTAAGAAGGAGCCGGCCACCGTCTGGGACGGTCCATTATCTGATCTGGGTGTGCACCGATGAGTGCAACGGTGAGTGAAAGCGTGTGGGCAGTGTCTACGGCGATCTCTGCTGTACGTTGGTGCTTCAGACACCGGTTCACCAGTCTCTATGCGATGGATTCGCAAGTGGCCGACCAGGTTGATGCTCGAGGTGAATATGCGGTCACAATGATGTCAGGTTAGAACCGATTCTCCATTGCTAGTTGTGATGGCGGCGGTCGTATGTGTGGCGATAAGTATTGGTATTCGGTCCTAACGATGGTTGGAGTGAGGAATTAGTGCCAGGGCTAACCATCGGGGATCCAAAGAAGGGTAAGAAGAAGTATTAGTATTGGTATTGGCGGTTTTGGTCCGGGGCGCTGGTAACTTTCGTGCCACCTGTTTGACCTGGGCGCGGTGATCCGCTTGGCTTCATAGATTATTGTCTCTGTGCAGAATGTTTCCCTCCAGGCTGGTCGGCTTCGGGTGAGGTTCTATCCGTTAGCCAAGTTGCTCTGCAGTTGCTTCAGGGAAGTCTTCAGAGTGTTCGTGTAGCGTCGCAGTTGACCGCTTTGTCGATGAGACTCCATGGCGACATCTCCATAGAAGAGCCGTTTGGGTAGTCATTCGTTCGTCGACGACGAACGACTAGGTTGCCACTCCAGCGCAGTTGCAGTTTTTTAGCTGAGCATAAATGCTGAGAAGGCCTGTTTGTTCCAACAATTCCGTGTCCGGTATCCTGAGGTGGAAGTGGTTGGGTTTCCTCACTTGATTTTCTTAGACCGAAGTTCTCCATGCGTCTGAGGTGTTGGCTGGCTTTCGTGTTCTGCTGGGTGACCTCATCAGCGATTTTGGTGCTACGGGTTAGGTTGCTGCCCAGGTAGTGAAGGTATCTTCGGATTTCTGTTGAGCGCCGTTGACATTGAGGTGAGCTGCGTTGTAGGTGGTATTGGGCGGAGGCTGATGCATAATGAACGTCTTCTCTGTGCTTATAATCAGCCCAAAGTTCTCGAAAGCGGCAGCGAAGGGGTCCATGTTCTTTTGAATGTCCCTTTCTGTTGTTGCATTAAGAGCGCAGTCGTCATCAAAGAGAATTTCGGGAATGTTGGTTGTGATTCCACGCGACTAGGAGTGCATCCGCCGTTGATTGAGGAGTTTGCCATCCATCCGGTAGGCTATGCGGATCCCAGGGCGTTCATCACGGTATGCGTCCAGTAACATGGTAAAGAACATGAGATTGAAGAGGTTTGTTGCTTGGATGCAGCCCTGTTTCCCTCCATTGGTCACTGCGAATGCCTCTGAGATGGCTCCGTTGTCCGTGACGCGCACCATACTTTCATCATGAAGTTGGCTAACCATATGAGTGAATCGCTCGAGACAGCCTAATTTCTGTATGACCTTCGACAATCCTTCGCGATTAACCATGTCGAAGGTTTTCTTCAGATCTACCAAGTTTGAGAAGAGGTTAGTTCGCATCTCCTGTCACTTCTCCTGCAGCTGGCGCGCTGCGAAGATCAAATCGATAGTGCCGTAGTGAAGGCGGAAGCCTGCCGTTGACGACATGCACGGTCAAGGATATCTAGTGTGGTGGATTGGAGCGTGTATCTCAGTTTTCACCAGCAGTTCTCCATGGAGGCCGCCTCATCGGTGAATGGACGGTTGGTTAGCCGGTTTGCCAGTTCGTTGCTGAAATGAAGCAACGAACTGGCACGAAGGCACATTCGACAAAACAGTATTCAACTTAACCGGTGCTGGCTTATCTTGGGGTCTCCTGCTTGGCTGCAGACGAAGCCTCATATTGGAGATGAAGAGGCAATGCTCCGTCTATCCTTCAAATTAAGAATCGCCTTTATCATCAGCACATCCTGCTGGTCTCGCCTCTGGATGAGGACATAATCCAGCAGGTGCCAATGTCTC
This sequence comes from Schistocephalus solidus, assembly GCA_017591395.1. Lineage (NCBI taxonomy): Eukaryota > Metazoa > Platyhelminthes > Cestoda > Diphyllobothriidea > Diphyllobothriidae > Schistocephalus > Schistocephalus solidus. Next base: position 149,885 of record WEDG01003708.1, on the reverse strand, counting down.
GACCGGGGTGCATTCAGGTCATCTGCTGCCGCATCAGAAAGCAAGTTTCCTTTTTAGTTTCATCAGACATTTCACTGCAGAAGACTCCGGCTGAAAATATATATGAGAGTTTTCCAAGGTTGGGTTTCCTGAAGGGAAGCAAATTAGCCTCTTCTTTGATGTCCAAGAGATGTTTAATAGGTTTTGATCGCACGGTAAGTGACTTTTCACTAAACTTTCTCGATCCTGAAGACTGCCTGAATAGTTACCTTTCCTTTCGAATAAAGCATATCGTTCAGCAGGTGTCGAAATATATTGAGGTCAGCAGAAATCCCTTCTTTCAGGATCGGAGAATGTGAATGACCTGAGGGATTCGTGAGTGTTTATCGTGAATTTATATTCTTTTTATACTGTTTTCCCATTCCAACTTGCCACGTGCTTATTTCTTGACTTTTAAATAAGGGTTCTATAGAACAGCTGGGATGTCTGACAGACGTTTCGAATGAATTTTGAAATTGCCATTGTTGCTTTCCTGATCCTGCTCTTATCTAAGTCGGTATTTACTGGACCGCAACCCATAAATTGAGATTCTTCTGAGACGATATTATCTTTCATTTTTTTGCATTTTTCTTTCGTTGCTCTTTCACTGGTAACCTCCTTCTGGTCATAAATATTTTGCCTCACAAGTTTCCTTAAATCCGAAAACTGGTATTCCCATTTTTAGATTTTTAGCAATTTATGGGTATAGCCAACGTAACGCTCATCTTTGTAACCCACACTATTCGCTTCAATTATACTTTTGGGCGTTTTGCAGATCTTAGGCTGCAGGCATTAAGAGAACTAGCAACAATGCTGGAGGTGAAGGTAATAACGCCCGGATTTCCTTCAAAAGAAATTCCCCTGTTTTTAATACCGTCACATTTTTGACAGTTTGAAGTTTGTTGCGTATTTAAAACACAATGAGTGCGTCTTTTGTTTTAATGTTACTTAAAATTAATTTGATAAAACTCATGAAGCATATACACAAATGACTCAGCTGTTTGTATGTAGGCGTTGAAGGCCATGGATAAATAAATGAAATTTATAAGTTTGTATTTTAAGCCCCCTGTGGGCACTATTAAATTTACGTTATAACTGTGGTTAAATAATTACAATGCACACTTTGGTGCTCTATGTAAGCAGCCAGATGACAGGAAATTTAGAATTTGTAATAGCGGATAATAGGCAGATTTACAAAAATCATAGGCATTTATCCTTTTAACGCAATAATTAACAATTATTTCTGAAAACGGTTAGCTCACAAAGAAGCAGTCACGAAAACTACGGCAAGCTAAGGGGCAGCAAAATTAAATTAGACCCACTTTCGAAAAACGCACAGGAGAAAAAACTGTCTAGTGAATTATATGGAGGAACATGGTAGGTTGTTTCTGAGTGTATGGTGAGATTTTAAAGAAGTTCCAACACATGAGTACGAAAACTTCAATGTAGGATGTGCAGGGTAGGAAATTCGCATGGGACGTGAGCCTCCGCAGCTCATTTACCAGGATGAAATTTTGATGATGGTAAGAAGCAAACGAGTTGGAGGCGTTTTAAACCGTGCACGTCCGATTTTTTGCCTAAGGATGGATCATGGTGATATGCTGTACGAGTACGTAATTTGCAATCAGTCTCTTAAGTTCCCAATGCTCCTTTCTAAAGATTATGGGGAAAGCGCGTTCGATCACAGTTCGTTCAGCGTCCAAGCAAGGAGGGGGCAGTAAGGCCGCGAGGGTCATCGATGTGCGAGTAGATGCTACCGTGCTGACCAACCAAATTACAAGTAGCCGGAAAAAATGAGGAATGCGCTGTCATCCTCAACAGACCACTTAGGGTCGTAATGAGGATATGACGGTACAAAGCCGCGAAGATCATCGCTGCATTGAGTAGTATCAGTATCAGTATCATTATATTTGAGGGAGATGTAGGTGAGTCACCTTTGAATTCCCTATTTGTACATGCGAGTTGTGGTATCAAAAAATAGTATATCGATATTTTGGCGAGGCCAACAAAGTGGAATAACGTTGAAAAAGAGCAGACAGTGAAAAAAAACTCCCAGTGATATTTAGGAGAAGTGGAGGCTTTCTCCGCAATTTTTATAAAATCCAAGCAATTGTTGGAACTTGAACAAGTAAAGCATGCGTTATCTGACCTTTCATCCCAGGAGGCCCCTGTTCGAAGTCCAGTAGTTGAGTGTTCGGGAATGAAACATGCAATAATGACTGTATGCTTGTCAATGTAAGATGCTTGAATGATTTCGCTGTCAATAATGATACCGTCGAATAACTTCTAATCTTGCACAACTTAGAGGTCTTGGATTGCTAGACTGTTATTTGCACAGGGCACCGTTTTGTCGTCTGTTTAAATTTATGTAAAAACAAATTTGCTTGAATTCCAATTTCGGAGAAATTGCTACACAAGAAAAATATATAGAGACACAGAAAGGTATTTTCCACTTACAGTTCTAGCGGCAACTTCGGACGAAGTAACTGTGAATTATTATCGAGGTCCAAATAATCCTAGTTACAGCGCAGATAATCGCATTGTGCTCAGGCGGTAATATCGTAAGAACTTGCTCTTTTCACTTGAACTCTGAACCAAACTACGCGAGTAAGGCAAATGGTGCATCCCATGTACGTCGAATTTAAAACTGCCTTCGACAGCTCTCTTAGCCAACGTCATCTGCGTAGACTGCTTAGCGCGGAAGCTCCTGGAAACCTCCTGAACGTTTGTGAATGGACGTTCCCAAAAAGTAAACGTTGGGTGCCAACAGTTCTAAAAGTTAACCATCGTTGAGGGGCATCCCGCAGAGCGAAGGTTTAAGCCCCAGGTTTTTCCTTGTTTTCATCAATGATGGCATCAGTAACCTAGAATTGATTCCCTCCTGTACGCTGACGACAAAGACCCGTGGAATGTTTTTCACGTGGTGGCAGGCTAAAACTATCTGCAACCAAACTTGAACAGGTCCGTGAACTGGTCAATGAGCTGGCTTGTGCCCTTCAATATAAACAAATGGAACTTTCTTCAATTTGGCTGCTGTGGAGCTCCAAGACTGACGATTTACTATCTAAACGGCACATCATTGGTATCGGTTGACAGCAGAAGAACTTTGGTGTGTGCTTTACTACAGGCAACTAAAAGGGGATCTCATATTAACCTTTTGGCATTATTATTGGCCTGAAGTGTTGCTTTGTTCCCAATGTTTTTTTTCACTGGCGCTAATGCGCCCACTTTCTGCGGTCATCCCTAAAATTACGCGCAGGTAAAGCAAGGATCGATGGACGCAAGTTTTTCTTCAGTAGCAGAGTGGTGGCAGCGTGGAGCGCTCTGCCCGCCGATGTTGTGAATTCCTTTAAGTGTAAACTCAACGCGCAGCGGGCTTGTCATTTACAGTCCTCTTGCATGTACGTATGCTACTTGAAATAAATGAGTAGTCCTTTAAGCGGATTGTTTTCGCTGAGCCGATGGTTGCGTGATTATCTCATCTCCTCATGCAAACAATATCTTTTAAATTTTCCTTAGGTATCGATGCATTCCTAGCCACTTTTAAACCTATATGGAATTCAACCGTGTTGGCCTTTCTTTCCCTTACTACAACTGACCGGAACTGGAAAAGCAAAACAGGACTGGCAAGGTGCATGATGTTCCTTGTATCTTATTCTTCTTTACCCACATCGGGCGCTTGCTATGCCACAACCATTTTCCAGAACGGTGCGAGCGCCCGTTACCTATGCTCATGGGCCCGTCAACAATTGGGCGAATTAGCTGCCCTCTCTCAAAAACAACCAGCTTGCCCATTTGAACTGTTAGTTCTTATTGCCAGATCCTTGCTCAATACGATGTCTCTGCTTCAGACTCTGGTCTTCGTCCACTGTCAAGATTTTGCTATAAGTAACTGAAGAATGGGTAACACTTTCCATAGCCGGCTCCAAACTCTCTCTCTCTCACGCTCTCATTCTCTCTTTCTCATCAAGGTTATACTTATACTCGAAATTATCGTCGCGAAAGCCATGGTGGAGGAAACTATATCTATGTTAAGCGACCATTTGCATTTCTGCCTTTAAACCATCCGCATATAAAAGCGATTGACGAGAGCTTTTTGTATCGAATTACCTTAAAAAATAAATACTCTTTACTCTTTGGTTTTGTCTATCGCCCACCCAATGCCAGTAAGGATTACGCACTTTGCCATTCACAGGCATTTCATGCCATATCTGACTTAATTTTTAAGTAATTTTTTTAAATTGCAGATGATATAAATCTTAATGAATTTCAATGGTATCCAAATTCTGGCCATATTAAGTTCGAGAACATACTCGAGGCCGTAGATATTGGCATATGTAATCTGGTTGCTGACTTCCCTACCCGAGGATTAAGCATACTTGATCAAATCTTCTGCAGAGGTTGCCTGCCTTTAACAGTGTCATCTTTTGGCCAACTCGGGATTTCAGACTACGACATAGTTGCTTCTATACCATAATATGAATCTGATGAAACGTTTTCACAAAGAAGCTTTTTCTTCGATTTCAAATCAGCACTCTCGACCGAATTATCGAGTAATCTTAACTTCCACGACTTGGTTGATTTTTTTCTAACACAGGATATGAAAGCTTGTATTGATAAACAATACGAAGTTTTGGATCCAATTATTTTTCATTTCGTTTCTGGTTAGAAAATACTGAATTTCAAGGATGATATTTGCCACCATTGCTGATAGTTTCAACGCTTTCTTGCGCAGAACATTTATTGGAACTTTGCCTGCTCCACTTCCGATGATCCAGGGTTGGATCGGTTTCGTCCTGGAAACCATAATTTTACCCTCTGGGACCTCACCATAGCCATTTGACATTTTCGTCAATCTCAAATTCCTGGACCAGTTGGCGTTCCAGTCACTAGTAGAAAGGCACATGCTAGTGATATTTTTCGTCCCTTCTGTGTAATGTATTCTCTATCTCTCGAAAGTGAAACTTTTACCCTGGCTTGGAATGAATCGCAAATTCTGCCTATCCACAAACTCCGCCATTCTACGTCATTTGGTGACTTTCTGCCAATTCACGCTTTTTCCGCGGGTTCGAAGTGCTTGGAGGCCTTGCTCAACGATGGTGAATAACGTAACCGGGAATAAGCTACTGAGAGCGGCCCAGCATGAGTCCCTCGAAACAAGGTCTTGTGACACTTGTCAGCTCTCTTCTTTGATCACATTCTACAATCAAGGGAATAATAGTTTTTGCACTTTAAAAAGTTCATTTCGATTTCACCAAGGCTTTTTATTGTTTTGACCACGCTCTAATTTTCTTGGAACTTTCTGTTTTCGGTATATTTGGTAAATTCCTGAAATTAATTACTTCTTACTTGGGCTCTCACGCACAATATTTTAAGATCTCCAATGTTATATCCAAAACGGCACGCGTGATAAGTGGAATTATTCAGGTTAGTGTGCTTGGCCCACTTTTATTTTGTCTTTTTGTCAATGATGTACCAGGTTTATTTCGGAATAGTAAACTCTTTGTATCTGCTGATGATGTAGAAGTTGCCTATTGATTCAAGCCATCAGATCGCGACACCATGCTCGAACTATTAAAAAGCGAGTTTGACGACTTTGCCCATTGGTGCAACACATGGCGTCTTTACCTGTCATGGTTGGTGGTGACGATACTACGCCTCAACTAAGCATAGATGATCACAACCTTAATTTGCCCGGAGTTATTAAGGACCTGAGAATATCATACTCCAATGTTCTTAATCTTTATGGACATTGCGCCCTGATTGTCTGCAAACCACGCAGAACTACCGGGTTTATTCTCCAAAATTTTAAAACTGTCGATATTAGACTCTGTCTTTAGAAAATGTACGTAAGGCCGACCTGGCATACTGCTCGTTTCTTTTTAACCTTCTGCGCGCTAGTGAACAGAAGAACAGCGAATCAGTTAAGCGTTTTTTACTTAAAAACGTTTATCCCCTGAGCACCGTAATCTGACATATCAACGGCACTTTGGGCTAATAAACATCGATTCTTTGTGGTTTCTTCTATTACTGAACGGACTTTTCTTGCTAAGTAGGCTTTTATAGAGTCGTATACCTAATCCCTTTACCACTGCGAGGCGCAGCAGTCACCGTAATGTCTTTTTTTCTTTCTCTAGTACACACACGTAGGAATTGACAGTTTATTTCGATAAACGTCATAGCCATATGAAATAAACTACCCCAGAATATAAACTTCCTGCTAAATTATTCTTTGTTTAAGAGAACTATCAATAGTTTTCCATATTCAGAATAGCTTCCACGAATTCTGAATGCCGATACGGTGAAATCTATCTTTCGGCTCAATGGAGTACTCGGAATCTGACCCCAGCCCAGGTCTCACGTTTAGGGTGATGGCGCTGTCTCTGCAGGCCGCAACCAGTGAATTCTTGAGCGGACCGTGAGGAACCGTCCTCGAATGCACCCTTTCATGGTGCGGAATCACGGTTCAATAAAAATACAGGGATACTTGTTAGATACTGCAGTTTCTTTAACCCTTTCCCTTTTGGAACTTTTATAAAAAAACGAGCAGCAGTTTATCTTCTGAATAAGATAAATTTAGAAACAAACACTAATAAATATTTTCCTTCAGGAGTATTTTTTCAATGCTAGACTGATCCCCATATTGTTTTAAAATAGCCTGTAATTTAAGGCAGTTAAAAATTTTCCCACTCACACAACACGTTATGAGTGAGGACGAACTGTAGCGAAATATACAACACAAGTTGGACCACGGCCAGTTCCGGACCAAGTACGTTAACGTAACTTCAGTCAGTAAGCTGTCATTTAATTTACTTATGCTCAAATTATCAGGCCAACTTAAACATTTATCTAGCTCCTGTGGCTGAAGAGCATCAACCTCGAAGATTAATCATTGGTGGTCAATAGACCGTCCGAAAGTTAAGGCGTTGTGATCCCGTTAACCGTAGAGTGGCCAAGATAGCCTCTGTGTTGCGTGCGAGATTTTCTGTTGTTTTCTGATACAGACAGCCTGTATTTTCCATGGGTTGACAATACTCCATAGCGTCCTCTTCTTTCCCATCGAACAACCTGAAATCTGGTAATTTCAGTTCACGTTCGTTTATGTTGTCTACTAATGAAGCGGCGTCGGAAGGAAGGTCTCAGAGCGAGATGTTCAGTTCATCGAACACAGACCTACGCATTCCTCAAAGGCAACATCGATGGCTGGTCACAAAACCTGGCTTCTACACATCCTAAGATTCAGTAATGCGATCTTACTCAAGGAATGGTGGCAGATCAAACCAAAGCCTACAGCACTGAAGAGGATCCAAAGATTATCCTAAATCCACAAGCTACGTTCCCGTGTGGCCAATCGCTGCGCTGAAATGCATTGTCAATTCTAATTACAAATACTAAATATAATTCGAGTATTTACCGGAATTCCTTGCCAATATCTGAATACATAATGTCCGCCATGACCGAATTACGGTATCAAAAGACGTGATCTCACAGCATAAATAAATACCAATGGTCTTGACGCGCGATGTTTAACGCAAATGACGAACCGAGAGATCTCTCAAAATTGAACATTTATTGCTACTCCTGTATTCGGCCTAGAGCCCGTTTTCACATTTGATGTGGAACAGAGGAATGAATCAGTGAAAAAGCGATTTGTTTCCCACTATCTCTTTTGAGTTTCACAATCGGTCGCACCAAACAATGCCTTCTTTCGCAAACGGTTACGCCGAAGTCTTTTCAACACTACTTAAATCTCCACCTGACTTATTTTCGGCAATCAGTTCTCTCATTCGCGCAAAATCCATAACAAGAAAAGTTGTGAGGAAATATTTTAACTGATGAAGGCACCCTTTGCAAATGTACAAAGCCTGTGGAAAAAAAACTGGACGAAATTATAAAATTTGTTCATAAAATAAAGCCAAACGTAATGGCTTTCGCATAAATTTTGCCATCAGCATATATTGTGGAATCCAAAGTTTTATTCAGGGGATAACAATAATTCAGCAGACGATGACCAAGCAGACTGGATGGGGACAGAGCTCTTGCCACCATCAATATGACCGTCATTGCTTAAGGATCCAATCTGGTCCAGAAATCGGAACTATAAGCAATAACTACGTCTCACCATGAATGTAATCTGTGAAATACCATATGCTGACCCAGACGTCTAAACAGAGTCTGCTTCAAGTGACAGAGCTGTACAAAGCCAGTGAGAATAAGAAACTCCTTTATCGATGGGGGATTTAGTTGTTTATTATTGTTGATTGTTTATTATTGACTGCCGAACGTTGTCAGAATGCTGCTGTCGGAACACGCACTAGGAAATGACAACTGTCAAACTTTCTGGACAATATTTTTACCAGGAAGAAGCAGAAGGTGTTTGACGTGCAGGATCATGTGCCATGAGCGTCAAGGGATTACACTGCATTGCACTTCGAGAAGTCAATTTTTGCTTAAGCCAAATTTACCGGATAACTGAAGGAGAACTTTTAATAACTTGACTATCAACCTTTGAGGAGAGTGTCTTGAGGTAGCTGAATTGCCTGGAAGAAAAGATCACTGGAGGGCTTTCGGTTTGGTACTGCAACGGATTATTGGCTGCAGCTGTTCCCACGGATGTATTATGACCACTGACCACCCAATGTGGATAACTTCGGAACAACATGCCCCTTCTAACCACCAAATTACTTTTCAAAACGCAATAGGCTAATTTGCATATTTACTGGAATCTAAGCATCAATGCATTTCTTTTGAAGTTGAAGCTATTGGGCTAAGAAGAACATTCAAAACTATATTTTTGCAAAATTTGATGGGACACACAAAAACCGTGTATGGTTACGTACAGGACGCTTAAACAGCTCGAGATCAAATCGCCACTCGTGAAGCCTCCAGACGTCACAGTTGGGACCAATGGTCAAGGTAAAGCATCAATGCTTTCTAGTTGTTTTCAATCGGGTTTCCATAGGGAGCGTAACCCTTTTCCTCTCTTCCTTCTGTTTTCCAACCTAAATTAACTTCTATTTTTTTAAACAGAGGAACTACGCTTTTCGTCACCACTAGTTAGACCAAAAGTAATCCATTTTAGACCCGCCCAATTCCAATGTCCGCATCGAAGATCTGTATTCGCACTAATGAGCCGTGCGAACAGCTATCTGAACTGCTATCATCCCAGGGGCAGCAGTTTACTTCTTCTGAATAGCACTAATAATTTTATTCCTCCAGGAGTTTTTTCACTGCCGGCCTGATTCCCACTGCATATTTCTTCTGATATGGCCTGTAAACCGGCATTTAAGTCAACTGTTTATTTATTACTTATGTATTATATTCCAGAAGAAATTTGAAGTGAACTCTCGAAACGGTGAAAGAGTGCATTCCACTCTCCAATCTATAAGAGAGGATCGCGATTGGGTAGAAACTTATCTACAAAACACCAAGAGGACTGTAGTAAAAGTACCTGTCATCAGACCACTGTGTGAATGTGATCTAGAAGGCAACTATTACTTTCACTGCATTAGGCTTGCATTTAAAATGTTTCTTGAAAAAAAATTTTTAAATAGGTTTTATGTCTTTATGAGTGCACATATGCATTTTGGAGTGTCATTCTGGTCACTGTAGATTGATGAGATACATTGACCTCATCAACCAGGTACGGCACAGGGCACAGCAGACGCTGAACTTCCTTGAAAATTTATTCTAGCAGGATAGTTTGAATGAATTTGACAGTCATTTAAGATGAAGCCTGCTCTGAAAATTCCGGATTATCCACAGCCATGGGTGCTGACTGAGGTCGAAGGACTTCCTCGAGATTACATGCACAATTCGCATATGTGGTCAACCTTACAGAGCCAAATTAAACGCACGGAACTGGACCTCAGAAAGGTTTACCTCATCCACCAGTGAGTTGGGCCTTTGAACTCTATAACCAAGGAGATGGCGATGACCGAAGCCATTTCTTTTTTTATAGGCGAGCCTGTCCCCATTGCGATCGCGCACTCATATCTGCCTTTGTCTGGTTGATCAATTGTGATCCATCACGCAGAGGGTGGCAAACGAGTACCAGACTCATCAACTTCCACAACACCCCTAGGAAATTTGCGATACAACATTTGAGTCTAAACTAAGCACCAAGACACCTTCCATCCCCAGGGAGCCCATGCTTGCATGGATCGTAATTTAACCCTCCCAGTGCAGAAGATGCACCTCCTAAAAGAGCAGGCAGCATGTTCCTGCTGTCCAATAGAGCATTAAGTGTTCATCAGTGGTGCATGAATGCACTATAACATCCTTTTAAGCTGGTTTTAAGGCTAACAAAGTTGATTGAAACGTGTTCTAGTTAAGAGGGGATATGGCCAATACTGGACACTCAGTCCACACACCACTACAGCAGATGCCTCTCTATAAAGTTGACGCATTTCGAAACTATTACGAGGCACTTATAGTCATAGCTTGGAAGTTTGCTAATTGGTGGAACAGCTAGTACCTGGTAAGCAATCCTGTGTAGATTTGGTGACTGACTAGTAGACTGGCTTTCAAATTTTAAAGCTTCTTGTTAACCTGGCAAATGTGATCGGTGAGACACCTGCTCGCACTGTGCGAAAGTCTGATGTATTGTATGAGAATCTGTCCGTATGTGGCACGCATTGGGGGACTGTCATTTTTCACACCCACCGGACTCGGGTGTGTGAGCAATGATAGAGAGCGGTTGATGCTGCATAAGTATGCTATCACTGTAAACTAATTCACTTGCAAATCACGGTCATCTGCAGCCATGTCATTTGCTCCCGTCGAACTAACATGACACCCGAACTGTTTCCGTTGTGATTACGCTGGTGATATCCAAATATTTTGGAATTTGGCCTTCGTTAAACGGCGGCGGCCACAACACCTAAATCACCGTGACCGTTCACAGAATTAACCCAACAAATTCTCCGATAGGTCCTCGATGGACGGAATAGGGAATAGAGCAGGTGGCACGTAAGTGCGTTTTCATCTTCATGGTTGTTTAGCTGTCCATATTATCATAAACCTGAGGCACTTGAAGCCCACTTCCGATCACCTCCTTAGAGTTTATGCAAGCTCCGGGATGTTCAGAGATCATGGAAGTAGGATTTACGCTATCTTACTAACCGGATATTGTTCGTGTCGCGTGTGGACAAGGGCATTTATTTTGCCTCTACCCGTCTTCAGTACTCCTGACCATGTTGTGACCTGGGATTGCGCTGGATATGCCATCACATTGCGATAGGTGGCGGCTAGTCTGACTTACTTCAAATAAATTCGTACGCAGTTGACAACCCGGTCTATCAAGGAGCAGTGGTTGGATGCTTGTGGCTGCCGATCTACAGTGTAGCAGTTCAGTGTCGATCTATCAGTGCAGCGAACAAGGGGCCATCTTGATCCATTTTTGCCAAATATTCACGATTTTCGAAATTCTGACAAACCGCGTTTGGTCCGTATTTTAATCTATGGTTGTTGCATTTAGGAGGGAAATAAGAACAGCAGTGGTTCGCGAAGCCCTCGTTTTTTACAGAGACGAACCACATATGAATGCATCTAACCTTAATCTGTCTTGAAGTAATTCGCTCATTACTGCATAAAATTCACACAACAATAGTAACGAAACATAAGAAGCATAACAAAACCATTTTTACTTCAATAAGAAGAGAGCGTTTCTAATCCTGAGAAATAAATTTGACACTTATTTTGTCTAAAATGCCCTTTACACTGTGAAAACCTATACAAATTTAAGAAGCGTTAGTTTCTGTACTGCTTGTTACTACATTCAATCAACGACCTTTTTAATGCATGAATGTTTGCATGACTGTAGGCATATTTCGGGAAAGGGAAGAGAGAGTTCAGTAGGTGCCGCGCAAGTCACCATGTTTGCTTTCAGCCTGCTGAAGCACGCGGCCAAACATAGTCGAAAACGACCTTCAGAACTTTCATTTTGCGTGTATGTCTATTTGCGTTTTTTGCAACTTACCTTTGAAATGCGTTAAAAACTAAAAGCGAACTCACAAGGTCTTCTTGCATAGAGCGTGAAAACGTTCATATCTGCATATATCGAGCTCGCAGTAATCTGTTTAAATACTAAAGTTTACAATGACATTCTCTGCAGAGAACATACATTTCCTTCGATAATTGCCGCGTTTGAGGTCTCTCTATTTTTATAATTGGCTCCAGTTATAACCGCCTGTTTTAATTGCAATTACTTCTTTCGGTGTTGTTAAGGCAAAATCACTTCGCTTTTAAACAGAATGATTTTGCATTTGCGTACTTTCCTGTGGACAGTTTTACAAATAGAAGTGATCTTCTGCAGTATCATGTCGTCTCATTAACTCGCATACCGCATTGTAGAGTCACTTCACTTTATTCATCGAATTAAGAGTTGCTTTTCAACTGCACAACTCTCCGTGGTGTTAATAGAAACGAACAGGCGAGTTCCCCAGTGCAGTTCAGATGAAAAAGATGCGATCGCTTGCACCCGAAGTTTATTGAATTCACGTTCCAGACTTTCACACGAACCCATCATCAGATACAGTCGAAGAGGAGGGTACTGGAGACGCAAGGTGCACATTTTTTATAGTGGCCACGCAACCACCTGCGTACTTTATTTATTATCTAACTCACTTACACAGCTGAGAATCGTAATTGATTGATTGATTGATTGACAGTCCACCTCCTGGTCCATGTTAGAAGTTGGCGTAATAATGACCCGCAATTTGCCTCGTTGTTATTGGGAGTGGTGACCGCCCGCACCCAAGTGACTGATTCCCCTGCTCAGGCGAAGCCTCAGCACAAAATATGGGAACGGGAGATCGTTGCGCTTGTTGATGGACTGCGGCCGGTTAAAAAGCTGACCAACGGCTTGTAACCTCTATTTGAAACTATGGTGGTTGCGTTAAGGAGGAAAATGCGAATCTCGGTAACTTGAGAATCCGTCTTTTGTATCGAGTTCAATGCCGTTTGAATAAATCTTACTTATGTCTGTCTAATAGCAATGCTATCTTTGCTGCCAACAGGTTCGCTATTCCGGTGCTATAAAACGTCATGAGCTTGAAAAAGTGTATTCACTTCACTCGGAAGAAAGGACTGTAATACTGAGAAATAAATTGCACGCTTGTTTTGTCTCAAATGGGCTTTATACTTGGAAATCCCACACCAGTGTTAATGGTTTTCGTTCCAAGAGTGTAAGTATTACGTTAAATCAAGGAAAAATTTTATATATGAGAACATACTTATTTGCGTTTTTTCCAAGAACTTTCGACATGAGTTAAATTCTGAAAATAAATCCCATAAAGTCTGCTGGCGTAGTGCGTAAATACTTCCAGTTCTGAAAATAGCATGCCCGCAGTAGTCTCTTTGAGACTTATGTTGGTATCGACATTCTTTGCCTAGGGAATACCATTACATTGATAAGTACGGCATTTGCGTTCTGTCTATTGTTATTGGGGCTCTAGTTAGTAACACCTATCTTTTGTCACGAGTAACGCATTCAGTTTCATTAAGGGGAAAATCATTTGCTTTTTCGAAAAAATGGTTCTTTAACTGTGCAAATTGCACTGGAATTTATGTCGAATCAAAATTACATTCTGTGTGAAACTTAAGCTCTGATAGCTCACACCATGGATAAATGCTTCAAACTTCTTTGCTTCACCGAAATAAGAGTCGCTGTCAAACTGCAAAACTGTCACTCTTCATGCGAATTTGGTGTCTCGTCGCGCCAAAAAAGTATTGCGCAAATGGTATTTATATAATTTTTCAAAACGAAGTTCTTGTTAACGCCATATATTTTAAACACAGACCTTACTCAACAAATGCATATTCAGGCTAACTTTCTCACAAAGGCTTGCGTTCATTTAAACTGCTAGTAGAAAATCATAACGATTCAAATTCAAACCATTCAAATATAATCTGACTGGACTGAGTGAACTGACGGCTGCTAAGTTTTTCACAAGTGGGTCAAAGGAATTATTCAAATCTTTCAAAATCCTCTAATAATCTCTGTTTGTTACTGCGTTTTAGCTTAGTAAGCAATAAAGTTAAACTCCAACTAAAATCGCTTTCCCTCCGGTAGATGAAGGAACTTTCACCCCTGACATTATTAACATGAAGATTTTTCCCAGTTTTAAATCCACTTAACACACCAATTTCAGGACGGGATCAGCCCAAGTGCAGTAGTTGAACACTTATTATAAACTTTGAGAACAATAATTTTACAGAAAACGAACGAAGGAACAATGTTTTGCAGACATTTAATATGGCTGATTTTTCCTAACCTTTTTCAAGAAGAAAAGGGCGCATTCTAGGGACAGACGTTTTAATCTTTGTGTTATACTCGATCAGAAGCAAATGTTTGCTTTTTCACGAATACAAGCATTCGTGCTGTACAATTCGAAAATGTTATTTGTCAATTTTAAAAAAAATTGATTTCAGTGGTTCATTTAGTGAGATTTTCATTAGATTTTGGAAGGGAGTGATTCCATTTTCAGTGTTTCCATGAACGAAAATATTAACTGCTGCCAGTTCCACGTGCCCACCATCTGCAATGTTAGGCGGAATTCAGTTGGTTAACAGAAATGATGTACGCTAAGGATAATTTTTGAGAAATAAAAAGTGAATTTACTTTATCCAAAGCTGGGTCTTGCTGTGAATTCAACATCAGCTAAAGACTCCCAGAAGGGATCCTCAGGTCTTGAGGATGGCCGTCTTTTGTAGCTTGCCGTGTCACCTAAGGGAAAGGCCCATGATTTCGACTCGCCTATGTCCGCCGAGAAAGTAGGAGCCTGGGAAAAATTGGGAATTTCTCCTTGATACGATTCCAACCAAAACATCGAAAACTGTTAAAGAAATATGAATAAGGATGTGAAAAAGGGTTCCAGTTATTGCGAAACTTCGAATGAAAATCGCAGCATTCAAAATCAGAATATTGCTTTCTTATTTGTATCCAATTGCGAAAACGTTTGACGTACATGCAGATTTCTTTCTAGCATTTTCTCTATCTCAAAATCATCATCATCGTGTCCTAATGGATTGATCAAACTTTCAGCCACCTACAATGATTTATAAAGCACCATATCAGGCTTAGATCGTAGGCAATTTGATAAAAACCTTTTTTAGTAGGAACAATCTGCTAACAAAAGTAGCATATTTTAGCAATCTTTTCCTTGACAGAAGGGGGTGGGACAATTCATTCAAATCCTTTTGGGTCAATAAAATAAAACAAGGAAATAATGTAAACAACCGTGAAGGGTTGCGGAGAGTAAAATATAAAGGCACGTATTGATTGAATGATGAAACTGCGAACGAAATATTTAACCACGTGCACAGAAGAAATAATTTTCGAGGAAAGCCAGAAATAGTAAAACAAAAGGTATCAAATTCGTAAACAATGGTGTGTTACCGTTTGATTTTGCAGCTTCAAAGCTACCTTTACAGATGTAAAGCAAAGAATACACCGAATTTTTAGTGTATGGTTTACTGATTTTCAGTGTTTATTGGAAGCACCGTTAAGTTTTTTGCATGCTTATGATTGAAGTAGTGGAATATTTGATTTCCGAAATGGTGTATTTTATATTTTTGAACATCATCTAAATGTGCACTCGTTTCCGTCATTTTAGATCTGCATACTGTGCATAGCATACTTAATATTTAGCACACATTTAAGTACGTTAAAACCAGCCAAACATATTGATCACATTGAACCAGAATTGCTACGATCGACGTAAGGAATCGCAGAAGGGTTCGGCACAAGGATATGGAGGTCCCATATTACAGATGACCCTTCCCATAACTCCAAACGGAAGTGAAGTGAGATTGAGGCTTTTTGATTTGGTTAAGGTTAGAACAGTTTGCATTATGATTTAAGTACAGAATTCTCAATAGGGTTATGAGAGTGAGTTTTAGGATTAGAGCTAAAGGGTTAGCATTGAGGTAAAGTTAGGAGATGGAAAATCGAGCCCGTGGAATTAAATGCAAAGCTACATGTATTGCTGGGGACGAGGTCGTGATTCTCGTGTCCCAGCTGTAAACGGATTGGCTTCGATAGGGCAAACATTATTGGGAAATGAAATTTTGCTCACTGGAACAACCTTCTCTAGTTAACTGACATTGCTATCTATTGTTGGGGCGTTTTGCGCAAAATCGTACAGACCTTCACGTAACTCGCATGGGCGGGGCGTGCCACACTGCGTGTCTTGCTCACAATAGCCAGGTTTAACGTGACCATAGATACACGGTAAGGATAGTAGGATTGCGGTGAGCAAGGTTGATGAGGACATCCCTCACTCTTTTCCCACATGCCGTCTACGCGAACAATTGACAATCAGCCCTATCGCACCAATACGGTGCTAGCTAACAAACCAGGCTCCAAAGTCAGCGGAAAAGTCAAAAATTACACGCCACGCATAAAAATTACTTCAGTTGAACGTTTGCGCAGCAGAGGACATCACAATGGGGAGTTGACGCAAACATTCAAAACTCCAGTTTATTAATTCAGTCTCAGTGAGTTCCTTCATGTTTTGAGTTGGTCACTCCAAGGCTTTCACTTTCGCTTGTCTTTAACCAAAAGCATTAAAGAAGGCCTGATGCCAAGCAAAAGAAGCCTGGAGATTTTTGCACTTTTCTTCATTCGATTCTTCCTTACCAGTGGCCTACTGCACGCACACGCGAATAGGAAACCTAGCCACAACCTCCCAGCCAACCGCAATAAAATGGTAGTTCTTGTGCAAAATACAACGATGGGTACCTATGCTCGTATTCTAACCCTAACCATAATATTACTCCTAAACCATACTTATGGTTGAACATTGATTTTCTAGAGTGCAATTTACGCAGTCGGTGATGAAACGTTCCGTTAGGTTGTGTAAGTAATGACCTCTAGTTAACCTTTAAATTCTAAATGACAAGTGTGCAACTAAGGCTCTTCTCTTAGGCTGAAACAAGAAAACCGCCAAATTGACAATGAAAACTTTGTTATATCATACCTTTAACCATCCCATATAGAACGCCAGGCGAAGCAGGCCAAAAATTGGAATGTACGAATCGATGTTGTGACCTAAGTAATTTTGTGTGGGATCCAAAGACTGCCAGGCAAAAATCGAAAGGACAAAGTAGGAGTAGATGACGATCGTTGATATCTAAAAAAATATGTAGCTGATCTTTCAAAAGGGCTTAATCTAATATATGTTTAGTTCAAAATTCTAGATTGTCCATGTTAAAGAGTGTCTGCTATAATTTCATTGTTTGCTTAAGATTTTCACCAAGACTGTTATTTGGTCAACTTAGGTATAAATTTCTACGTTTAACTGCGAGGGTGACAAATCTCAAACATTATTCCTACGGGATGGTAGTTTTAGCATATATGAGATCAAAGACTAGTTCCGTGAAGAGGTATTCATCTGGTGTTCAGATATCTTACTTGAGCCAAACATCAGACAAATCGCAGCCTATTAAGAAACACGGTGACATCCTTCCGTCCTATACAGCGCTGAGCATTTGTCTGGACAGAGTGTGATCGAGTTTTGAAAAACAAATTGAGTGTCCATGGCACAAATAATCCACAAACAATTACACTTCGCTTTAATTAGTGAGCTCATTTACTTAAGTCCGTTCCCCAAATTAACTGTAGCCAGTTTGATAAATCATTTTCATTCTATAATGATCCATAATAAAATTCTAGTAAAATGTTACATCAATTATCACATTTGACGAATTGTGGTTGAGTTTTTTACCTGGGTATAAGCAAGCGGAACAGTTATATAACTGTAGGCCCAGAGAGCACCAAGCCCTCCGCGGAAACTCCTGATTTCTTGACACAGTACATCCACACCCCGGGCTATGGGAATAGCTCCCTCATTATTCAATTGATTGACCAACTCCATTGCCCAAACCATTGGCAAAAAGGAATTACCACTTTTTTCATCATTCCCACTTTGCAAGAATAAATCCTTCTCTTCCTCCGTCATCAAACCTGGTCAATTGGAAGGCACATTTTAATTGCTTTCGAATTCATTCAAAAACAGGCTAAAATAATTTTCTTCATTAAAATCAAAAACTACTGGAATTGGATTATTGAATAAAGATGAATAGTCTTAAATTGTTACCTCAAAACCTCACAAAAACTATTTGCGATTAGAACGTCATTCAGTTACTTCATAGAGCATACTGATGTGAACGAGTAGCGGTTATTTAAAACCTGAATTCGTAAGTGAGAAGGCATGTTACTAAGGGTAGTCAAAAAATAACATTTGTTGGTTAGGGTGATATAACCCTCTCCCAGCTATAAAACCCAAGGCTATCAGTTCCACTTGACATTAAAAAAATAGAACTTGTTTGCGTGCGGAGTATACAAATCCTCGAAGAACATTTAATAAAGGAAAAAAATAGAGAAAATTGCCTAGCCACACACATTTGTTTTATTGAACAAAACTCATGATATGGAGATAGCGTAAAATTAAATTCTTCAGCAGTAGTCTAGCAAGGGTATTGGGTACATGAAGCTGAAATAACACAGACAGGAATCCAACAAAGAATTCACACCGAAAGCTATAAAAGCGATTTAAGCGAATTACAGCAGATAAATGAAACATGCGATTAACCATGCACAAATAAGTAACTTTGACGGTCATATCAAAGCACATGCCTTATGCGACCGTGAATTTCGTAATTCGAGTGATTCGAACTGCAGCCTAACCCAGATGAAGAACAAGGAACAAGATAAAAAAATGCATTTCACATAAAGAACTCAAAATGCCTATTAGAAATGAATTATTCAATAGAAGCGCCATTTTAAGAACGAATTCTTCGATGCTCAGTCTGAACGTGTTCCTGATGTACTCCGGTGACATCTTGTTCCACTCTCTAGCAATGGAGACCTTCAGGGCCTCAATGCTGTTGGGATGCTTTTTGTGGGCTTCTTCCCGACCTACGCCTTAATGCTGTAGTGAAGGTGAATTAAGTCTGATGTGGATGGTGGACACATGTGCTTGGGCCAGCTACTTCTGCGACTTCCGTGACGTAGGTAGAGGCGCACCATCATGATGGAAGACCACATTGTCCTCTGGAGTGTAAATTGAATCTATCCAAGCCTTGACATGCTTCTGAATAACATCCAGGCAAAAGTCTGTGTTCATTTGGACCTCAGCCTTGATTAACATGGCGGTATAACTGTGTCACATGAGGGAATCAGGACAAACACAATCGCAGACGCAAGATGTTTGGTCTGAACTTTTTACTTGCCATTCTCAGGTACCTTGTTGAACTTAAGGGGGCTTATGTAGCAAGCTGGCCGACTTTTGGATACCGAAGTGACCGTGAAGAGGTTGTCTTTGAAGAAGAGCATAGTTAAGTCCTTTCTTGGGCAACGTTAGATGCTCTTACTTCTTTCTAGTCTCTTCTCTTTCACAGCCGCAGTAACGGGTTGGTTCTTTGTCCCAGTCATTGACTTAGCCTTCGGGTCCTGTTTCCTCTCTAGCTCCAATGCCATTTTTCTCATGTTTTGGACTGGATTGCAGCACCTATAAGATCAGAGGTTCGACATTTGTTGCTTTTCCGCTACCAGGTTTCCTGTCGATGCGGCCGAGCAGTCGATCTTGGTGTAAAATGTTGACATGGCCGTTTCAAACTTGGCAGCGATGTCCGTGGGCTAGCTACCATTAAGATTGAGCTTAATAAGTGCCTCATGATTTTTTAATGGCGAAATATTCTAAAACGTTTTTGGATAAATTTTTATGGTATTGATACCACAGTAATCTAAAGGAAAAAATCTTAGAATTCAATACAACTCTTTTCAAATAGTAGTGGCAAAAATAAAACGCAATTTACGGTCGTGTGCTCTATGAGTAGGTGTACATATCAGTCACCAAGCGTTGAAGTGCTGCCTGAGAAGCCTCAAAGAGAATTTTAGTCGGATGTTCGCACTTTTCTTGGCTATGACTAACTGTCTGCAGCCTACGTCGGCTAGGATGATAACACGAATAACGCCCATCAGGCCGAAGCTGTGGAGAGCTCATTCTGAGCCGGCAACTTCTAGATGATACTGGTGGTAGACTTGACAAGCACCTCGATGTGCGCGACATAGGATCACTGCCTCTTAAACTTTCAGAGTTTTCTGCACTCACGAATTCATAATCTCCCTCATAGGTCTAACAATTTTATTCTATGTTCTAACTATTCAGCTAAAACAAAATTATTACAACATCGTGATAGATACAAAGCACGTCTGTCTAGAGTTGGACAGTATTTTGTCGACAATTAAAGGTAAGGGGCAAATTTGCCCACCCCACTGTGCTTTTGTCCATAGATCCTCTTCTGCCTGTTGTTATATTTTGTCCTAGTCTGAAACACACGATCAGACTGATGTGTTCTCGTGGACAAATCCAAACTACCTGACTTTAATTCCACTCCGGGCTAACCACGCAGTCCGCTGTGTGATCCTGTCATTAATCGGTTCGGTGGGGAGAGTAGATTAAGGCAAAATGCTATTTGCCATGCATAGATAAAATCACACATGAGTAAGTTGAAATATGAAACTCCACGCATTGCACTGTTGTCGAACAGTCTCAAAAAGAATGGTTGTCGGCTGCTAGAATATTTACCTGCTAGCTGTTCACAGCCTAGTCAATGAATCCGATAACAGTGATAAATCTAATCAGGCCTAAACTCTGGACAGCTCACTCGGGCCTTAGCCGGCAACATCTAGATTAAACTGGTGGCAGACTTGACAAGAGCATTAATGTGTGCGAAACAGGAGCTCCGCCTGTGCAAAACTTCAGTGTTTTTTAGACTCATTAACACATTATCCCCCTCAGAGCCCAAACGTTTAATACTATATTCTCACTTTTCCAATATGTTGCCGCCATCGTGATAGACCCAGAGCATGCCAGTCTAGGATTGGACAGTATTCGGTCGACAAAACGCAACTGTTTCCACCTCACCGTCCTTTTCTCTGGGCCTCCTCTTCTGACTGTTATCCTATTTTGGTCTGGCCAAAAAACACAACCAGGCTGGTGTTTTCATCTGGTCAATTCTAAACCCACTAGCGTTACTTCCCCGCCGGCCTAACCACTCGGCCCGCTGTCGAATGCTGCCATCGATTGGAACGTTGGGCAGAGCAGAGGTCGCACGGGCGCAGCGAATGAGGGGTAGACAGCTGAGGGGTAGACAGCTGAGGGGTAGACAGCTGAGGGGGTATACAGCTGAGGGGTAGACAGCTGAGGGGTAGACAGCAGAGGGGGTAGACAGCTGAGGGGTAGACAGCACAGGGGTAGACAGCTCAGGGGTAGACAGCTGAGGGGGTAGACAGCTGAGGGGTAGACAGCTGAGATGGTAGACAGCTGAGGGGTAGACAGCAGAGGGGTAGACAGCTGAGGGGGTATACAGCTGAGGGGGTAGACAGCTGAGGGGGTAGACAGCTGAGGGGTAGACAGCTGATCAGTATCAGGACGGGGTAGTGAGCAGATAGATTGCAATTGCGGCGAAGAGGTGGGCGCAGGAAATTGTGTCCGGCTGATCATGTGGTCCAGTGCGCCTCTGTAGTGCATAACTGTGTCCACGTGAAGTTTCATTCTGCTTACACTAAAAGACCAGCCCTTGAGAAACTCTTAGGATTGTTTGCTGTACGTCACGCTGACATTTGTAATGACGTCCATTTGGAAACTTCGGTCCTTCTCGTGTGTGTTCATAGAAACGGCCGATCGGAAATCGTGTCTTTAGAGACATACCTCAACATGCTGAACCTTGTGGACAACGAACACGCCAGATTTGCATTATATGCAAGCGTGTGGGTTGCGTTAGCGATCAGTGATCGTTCATCAACAAATGCAAATGCATTACTCTGTCAAAATGCTATGACTCGAATATCTGTCCTTGGTCTGCGAGCACTGCGGACCCCCGCCCATCCTCCGTCGCGTCATATGTTCTGAGATTTCTCAATTAAAACGTTTGTGCTTAGACATGTTAATCCCACTTTCAAATCCCACACTGGATACCGTCTCACCTCCCTCCGACACGAAACATTTCTCCCATCAATACTCACTGGTTAATAACTGACTATCACATGGCGGTGTATACACCGCTTCGCTTCACAACCAGACGGTTAAAGTTAACTGGCCTCCTCCTCGCTGCAATATTTTGGCAGAAAAGTCTTCTGTGTGAAAACTTAATTTATAAAACAGCCCCTCCATTCTTCAGCGCTATGCAGTTGGATTGTGGGTATGTTAATATTGCATGCATCACATGTCTCATTATTTGAGGTAGTCAATTTGTGTGTGTGGCCAGGTCTTCAGGCCGAGATTTACCCACATGGCAGCCCGCTAGGAGCATGTTAGAAAAGGTGATTTTTCGCCTCATAGGGACACTGTAATAGATAAGACCTTAATTACCATTTTAAACATGCTAATTACATGTTATTTTTGTTTGTGGGATGTCAGGCATGTTTTGGTCCACCGTCATTTGTGATCGGGGATCCGTATCTATGCCTTTAGGTTCACTCTCCGGAAAATTTGTTTTTGCTAAAGCAGGGAGGGATAGAGCGAGCAATGGAGACAAAACTTATAGTACTAAGCATTGTAACCTCGTTAACAGATGTCAGTTTTTGGTAAACAGTTGCACGCGACCGTTGACAGCATGGTGAATGTTAAGACACTGCGCACGTGTATATGCAGTTGTGCGAATTAGTACAAATTATGCGCATGTTGCTCTGCATTCTGGTCGCTAGTCGCTCCTCAAATCCAAATTAATCAGTATAGTGAGTGGTCTGTTGACTAAACCATGTGAGAGATATGTGCCTGCTCATAGCTGGTACGGTAGGCCGAGCAAACTTGAATTTGGTTGGAAGGGCGCTCACCGATAGAGACACTGGACCTGTTTGGCTCGGGGTACACATAGATACCATAAATAAATTCAGACCGATTGCAGCCTATAAGTCTGAAATGACCCTTCGAGACTCCTGTGTCTTTGTCCGAACTCGATTTTTTATAATAGAATGTGTGGAATCGATTGGGCCACCTTTTCAAATCCGAATCAATTTCGTTCGCGTGTACAGGAGGCATTAACCTTTGTTAAACTCTCGGTATACTGATTATGAAATGCAAAATTAAGATACAGTTTTGTTGATCAGCAGTTACTACAGCATCTAACGCTGACATTTGTTTGAACTTAAATCAAATGAGATTTTAAATTCTTTTGTTGTAGTGCTTCCCCAGACTGGCATAATGTTAATTGGTTTAAAACAGTCTCAGAACGATATGCAATCTCCGAGCATAACTTTCATTAGTTCAGAGGGCAACTGGACTCAAGATAACAACGGGGATCCAGGTTGGTAAAGGTGATAGTTCTTTGGTGACCATTTTATCGTGAGAAACAGGCTCAGCTGAACAGCCTTGAGGCTCACTCTAGAGCCCTGCCAGCATCCGCACAGCGGCTAGTAGTAGAATAGGCACAGGAATATTGCTGGCCAGGAGAAGGAAGACTGGAATGGCCATTTCTGGCTACTTAGCCGCGTCAGTCAGTCATACCCAACCTCAGATGGTGAATCATCCGTACATAATACTAATTACTTACGAACAGTCTCCAAACTGCGTGCAATTGCCGAGCATAGCACTCATTTGGTAAGTGGAAACGGGATTAATGATAACAATGGGGTTAAGGTTGGGAAATTTAAGAGTTATTTGGTAATCATTTTAGTAGGAGAATGGGGCTGAACAAAACAGGTCTACCATGCTCTTGACGCTTTGAAAGCTTGTTCGGTGCACACTTTTCAATTTTTCAAATGCACAAAATCAAAAGAACAACTGTATAAGCCACATGAAGAAAAAGTATCCGTTGACGGATTTGGCAACCAAATAGGAGGCTCCGAATGTTAGTGATCCTCTCCTTGGAATGCCCCAGCCTAAGATGATCGCTCCCTAAAGGAGAAAAGTATGTTCATCCACTGACGCCAAGTTTTCGTTATGTTCTAAATTCAGGTGAGTCGCACCTTCAATGAACTGATTGGAATTCGTTACTGCTGTTGGTTAACCGTCAATTAGAAGGTAAGATGCCCACCCATAGACCTATTTAAATTCGATGTAGGAGTGTTACGTAAGCAAGCAATGTGTCTGTTATATGCTTAACGTCAATACCTTTCTTAGGTATCAACAATGGAATAAACGTACTACTGTGAGTGTGTTTTTGTTCTCGTTGCTAACTGTTGATCCTTCCGATTAAACTGTGAAAAACTCCGCTGTCTCTGTGTGGACCAAATAAACGATACTAACTGCAAGGCTGACACTCTAGTCACCCGCATTCATCGATGAACCCTCACTGATCGCTAACAGAACTTAATCGTCCCGCGCTGCCTTGAGGCTCACTCTCGAGCCTCGCCAGCAGCCACGCAGCGGCTAGTAGTAGACGAGGCACCTGAGCTCAGAGACCCTAAGCGCGAGTCAAGAGTTTAGCTACCGTGGCTGTACGCCAGTCGTTCATTTTTGCCTTGGTTTCGGACCGCACTTTTATTCTGCCATAAAAAATGGGCAGCAATAAGAAATTACACTTTTTTTCGTGTCAACCAGGCCGACTTTAGAGGCTCGAGTCTATTGCATTGAACAGAGCACATGAAACCTCTAAGAAAACTGGGGAAATTGTGAAACAAGAAATTTGGTTATAAATGATCACCTGCCAACAACGGACAAAGACTTAAGTGATCTGCATAACACTCTTAGGTCAATCAGCTAGACTACTTATCTAGAAAGCGTCAGTTTATACGAAATAATTTATAGGCAACTGAACTTGCATTGACAGTTAAATATCATGCAGTTACCTGCTGTAATGATATCTTCGAGTGTTGGATATCGCAGTTTGACCCTCGATGATATGCCTCGCATATACAGGCAGTAAGTTAGGTTAACGTACCGACTCATTGCGTGCCTACGGACATTCACCGCGTCCGAATCTCCATTTATGTATGTGCATATAGCCAGCACAAGGGAGTCCGGCCAGGGAATTGTGCAGAATCGCTGCCACCAGTATCTAACTATTAAGTTGACATAAAAGCCCAGAAAGAGTCCGACGGGGATTCTCTCGCTCAGCTTGTTGCAGTGTAGGCAAAAATTCTCGAAATTGCTGCGAATAGACGGATAAAAATCGAAACCTGCTTGTGACATTCATCGTCAAATTCTTGCAATAGGAACCTAAGTGGTTTGGTCAGTTTGGATAGCAAAAAATGTGCTTTCGTGAGGTGTTAGAGTCAATTGATGCAAGCAATAGACATCAATGTTATGAATACACACCACAGAAGGAATAATGTTGGTTTTTGCAGTTAACGATGAATATTTGTAGTCCAAGTCGGCAAACTATCGCTTTTAGATTTGACTGGCATTACGTTTCATATTACCCTATCATACAAAATTACTCCGAGCGATCCTTTTTTGAGTCTTGGTAAGTATTTGCGCTCTTTAAATTTGTGAATCCAATAAACATTCTGATCCAGTAAGAATGATGTCGGCAAACTATGCCATGCTAAAATGGTTATTTCTTAGAGAAGGTTTGAACCTATGTAAAACAACTATTACCTGAAAAAGATGAAAGCGTACATTGGGCTTCAACATGGAGTTGGATATTCAAATTTTAAAGTGTACACACTGTCATAAAGATAAATATAAGAAACACATGTATTTTGCATTAATTTTGTAAACTATAAAGGTCAAAAATAAGTGGCGAGCGTACACTACTTAACTGGGGATTTCTTTCCTAGTGGTTTTATGACGTTTGCCAACATGTTGCTTATAGTGTCCTGCCTTGACATTGTGATGTATAAGAATTGCTAATGTAATCAGACTTCAAAATACTTTTGAGAATTGATGGATATTTAAAAAATTGATCAGTGTCCAATGCATTTCGTTCCACAATGAAATCTCAGATCGGTTCAATATGATAGAGTCCTAAAGGTCAGACGTATTTCACTGATCAAAAATTCCACCCTGAAAGCTGCATCAGAATACATTCTTCTCACATTTTCAAAAACAAACGTTTGCCAACAAAATGTGTTGATAAGATTGTTCTGCCATAAACCTTTCATGGACCTGTTAATTACGAAAATTAATTTCTATAAACGTTATATTAATTAAGCTACCAGTGGTAGTCCACTTCTCTAAATACCCATAACTCCCCCTTACATGACGTGGTTTGATAATTCTTATTAACTTTGAAGCTGCTCTGTATGTTGTACTCTGCTGCATTCAGCCACCAACCTACAGCGTGACCTAACGCAGGCAAAATGCTAAAATTTACGAAAGATTAATAATCACTCGCAAACTCGCATTAACGCATGTACTGACATTTTGAAAAATTAATGAAAAAAATTAGCGAATTTAAAACTTAAAAGAATTGTGCAATTTATTTATATTTTGTTGATAAATACTAACTTTTAAAAAGCGGCAAAAAATCGAACAAAGGACCAGTTTACACCCGTATTTTAAATGTGCCAGCTTAATAAGTGTTAACGAAAATTTTAAAATGTGTCTATGGTTGTAAAAGGTTACTTAAGTATGGTAATAATATTTATCCTCATAAAGCCTAATGCCTGGATATCTCAGTCATAAAAAATGGTGACATTTTCAGCAACTTTAAAATGGCTACTTAATCAGTATCGCTTTTACACTTTGATGTTTTTGTCATAATAAATATAAATATAATTTCGAGAAAAATTGCGCACAATATTCTATCTTGTATTTATTTGCTAGCAACATTTACTGATAATAAAAAAATAAGCACTTCTTTATACCTGCAGAATTTAGGGGAAGACAGGCTTATGCGCTATTTTTCCAACCATATTTTTCCTTAATCTTCCTTGCAATCTGGGTGTTTGTACGCAAAAAAAGCCCGCTGGAAGTTTTCAGGGTTTCACTTTTGAGTTACAAATTAATTACTTAAACGTAACACCTTTATTACTTTATTCTATTCATAAGGTAAACCATATGACGATGGTCGGTAGTTGTATATACATTAGTAAAATAAAGTTAAACATTTTATTTTAACAGCGTTTAATCAGAAAGTTTGATATTATGGAAAAAACGGAGCCCCTGACCAACATTAGTGCTTTAAGTGTGAACGACTTTTCCTGTCATTCCATCATATCTAAATAGGACAGCATGTAGTCTTTTTAAATGCTCTTCTTCACTGGGATCTGTATTCTAATGCAGGATTGTGGATTTATAACCATAAAATTTCGTTCATTCTATTTTTGACTAACATTCTACGGAAAGATGAAGACCGTTTTTTTCTGAATAATCTTAGGAATCCAAACGTCTGGTTTAATCTGGGATTGTTGAATTTGAATCTGTTGAATCTAAATCTGTGGAATCTGGATTGGAAGGTAACCAAAAGTCAACTGTTTTCAATTAGGATTTTAATTGCCTATTAAAACAGACATTAACAAAGGTATAACATACGATTTTTCAGTTTATTAATCTGCATTAATTAACTTTGCGTAAATGCCGAGTCTGGGTAGCCTAGGGTTCAGAATTAAACCTTATTCTCAAACGCGTTAAAGAAAATTGTCCTGCCATATAGCAAAGAGCTCGTCAGTTTCATCAAAGTCAGTTGAGCGCCCGCTTTATTTAAAATAGTGTGAAATAGTAAATTTACATTCACTTAACCCTGGCTGACTGAACGACATATTGGAATAAAAAATTAGCAAACGGTTCTTTTGAAAATGCTTGTTTTACTTTATCACAGGTTTAAGAATAAAACTTAGAGCAGTTGATTGCTTGAGTAGACAGCTAAATACTATGACATGAGCCTGACATGTGATTTTACAATACGTCACTGTGTTAGACGATAGACAAATGTGAACTGGAGGAACATATATAAGTTTGTAGGAGTTTGTTTGGAGGTTTAATGATTTCTTCTTTCCTGTTAGCGTATTGCCGCGATTACAAAACATTTATTGATTTTACTTAGGTTTTCCCTTTTAAGAAACTATTCCTATAATATTCTTTCACCTCAATGATGCGATCGAATAAATTCGAGCATTCATGTTCTGTAATAAAAAAGCAACGTAAAAATGGAAATTCGTTTCAGCAAATGTTGGCCGGAATGTAAAACCTAGTACCAGGGTTAGAAACTTATGACGCAGAACACAAATGTGCTTGTGGAGTTCAGCATTGTTACCTCAGACCAATATAAATCTTCCTGACTTACTCAAGGGCGACACCTTGAACAAAATAGTCTATTAATATGTATTTGGCCAGGGACATGTACACGCATATTGGATTTGAACTAAAAAGTTGAGTAAACTTACGTTTTCTACCTTAACAATGTTTAAGCACAAGACTAGAGCTTTACTTGAGCAACATGAATTTCTTCAGATATTCTTTAGTAATTCGATTTATAGTATTTTGACATATGAATAGGTGCTTTACAGCAGAGAATTTACTACAATTTTGAGAGCATAGATCGTTGTTAAATTACATGTAAATTGTACACCTAGGTTATAAGTGACAAATCAGTTTGATAGCTTCACAAAGATAACAGGTTCAAGATGCTGCACTGTAATTTTTGGGCACAGATTCTGACATTTATTAACAAGCGATTTTCAAGATTATAAAATGCAAACCATTTTAAAGGACCAAATAGTAGGAATTCAAAATCTCATTTAATGTAAACTGAGCTTTTGAGACGATTTTTTGATTTTCAATGACCATTTAAGTGTGATTGCACTATTCCTGGTGATGCTGCATGATAATATTTCATATTTAAAATGCTAGAATATTGGCTTTTAAATTCATTTTTTAGACGCCTACTGAATATGCGCTCGCAAAAAAAGATCTGCTTAAATAGAATCCATTTTTTCCGATGATTTGCAATGCCTTTCTGGTTTTTAATGCATTTTATATGAAACACACACATACCTTTTTGATATTCATTTTATAAAAAGTTACATTGTCTTTAAATTTTAAGCTAAATAGAATTATATATTGCAATTTAAAGATATTCGCAAACTCGAAGTACTCTATAAATTATATGCTTTTGTCATTAGGTTAAGGATAAGGAATATACAAACTGTTATCTTGCAATAGAAAGAAAATAATGCACTACCTAATGATTTCAATAATCAATAATAAAATTCTTGTAAAATTGATCAATAAGTATTAAGAGGGCTGCAAACTTCATTTAATGCATGAATAAAGAGTTGGATACTGTACAGTTTATTATAAAGAATTATTTTATAACCACAACTACCCTACATTTAAGAATAAAATTTAAGGAGGACATAAGTTGACACTAAATTGGTAAATGAAAGGATAGTCTGGCACAATATTTAATTAAATATTTTCAATCTTAGTAAACAAAGGTCGTATTAACTAAATCTTTTTTTTGATAGTATAGTTTATTCTGACGACCAAATAGAAATGCAGCCAAAAGCCGTCATCGTGTCGTGCGGGAAATATATTGGGATCATGAACCATCGTAATATATTTTAAAAAACCCACTTAACTTATCATTCAAAATCAAAACGTATTTGTGGGATTTAGTTCAGCAGTTATCTTAAGTTGTCAAAACCTGCTGGTCAAATCTGGGTACACATCTCAATTCTCAGTCAAATGCAGCTCCAATATTGGTTCGAGTTTTTCTAACATATGACTTGTCAAAAGATATAAGCAACTTGCATATAGGTGCTTTGATCCTTAACATCGCGAAAGTCAGTTGTTGGTTTCTGCGTCCAGGATCCTAATGGTTAGTCATGATAACTAATCGATTAATCGATTATTGATAATTATCAGCAAAAGTTTAAGTTAGTGCATATACGCTTCATATCGCATTATTTTGTAAGATCAAATCAGAAAAACTCAGAAAAATAGGATGATATACGGGGCAGAAAGTTCACAGAATATATGTTTAATAGTGGGATTTTTAATAGCGTAAAAGGAAACCTATAATGAATGCAGTAAGTTCGCAGAATACTCTGAATGAAAACAACAAAAATTATTTATCCTTGACTAAATTTAAAATTAGAAATTGAATTTTGTTACCAAATACCCAGTTTTTACACAATAACCTCTCAATGGCATAAACAAATCACTTGTTAAAATATTATTAAAGTGGTTAATACTTTCTTCAGTTCAACGAGTATTGCCCGTTATTTAACAGCTTGAATATATTTTAAAAGTTTTTCTATAGATAATGTTAATACAGGATTTTGAACCTTTTCTTACAATAAATGCGTACCGTTTACATTGTCCAGTCATAGCTAGGCGGTATATTAGAGAAAAGACCATGAAAATAATCAGAAACACGATGCATTCCAGCCATATAGCCTTGTACATACTGCCTTTCCACCTGTATGCCGTGTTAATTGTCAATAAGGCCCTACCGTAATAGTTGTTTTATAAATGCCAAATTAGAATTTGTAGCAATGGCACGAGAATATGATACTGTCATATTTGGGTTTCTGAAGTAAAAACATAATCCGTCAAAAATGGGATTAATGCAGTTAAACGAGCATAAGTTGTAGCTTTAGAAAAAATGTATTTTGTAAGATAAACGACCACTTCTTAAAAATTCTTAAGAATAATTTAAAATTATCACCATAATTTAAAGACGCAATGCCGCAAGTGACAAAAGAAGTCATGAAAATCATGTTTTTGAACTCAAATACCTAATGAATCAATTAACGCCTTTGGTAAACGTACTCAAATCAATTTTTGCACATAAATAAGCGTCTTAAGGTGTATCTGAATTCGCCTAACTAGGGTAGATTATTCGTATTTTTTTGAAGACGTCCGTTCTAGGCAAAGACATGTCCAGGTGCTTATTTTTTGAACAATAGAAACACGAATACTAGCGATTTTAGGCGATTTCTTTTGTAAAAGCTTAAGGTTGCAAATTTTTTCACATCTCTCTTTCTCTTTTTCAAATAGATACCGCTTAAAATTGTCAAAAATGCTTATCCTCAGCGCCTCCAGTCACTGATTTCTATGTTACGTAGTTTGCATTCGAAAGACACTCTCAGTGTAAAGTAAGTAATGTTTTTGTGGTTGAAATTTATTGAAAACGTTACCGTATTGGATCTGTATAATTGTTTTGAATTCACCAGTTCAAATAACTTTCGAAAGCGTTCTATCAAACTAAGTGTGCTCTAGGTGTCATTGGACGCCAGAAAGTATTTTTCCGTAATCATGTCGTAGAACCATTGAGCAACCTGCCTAAGGCGATTTTAATGTCTCAGTCTATGGAGACATTTAAAAATGGGCTTTAAAACATATGCTACAGCCCAGCAACTGGCACTCAAACTTGCATAATGTCCTCCAAACCAGAATGTCGAACACGATGGCCCTCTCCTAACGGAACTGACAAAGATTTGCTTGAACAAAGATATCCATATATTTGGAGACATTAACACGCCTACAATTCGTTGGGAAACTTCGCATGCTTCGTGTCCCACGGATACATTCGTTCATCGTTTGCCTGAGATGGCAACTAAAAAACAAATATCTGAAAGGGATATATTTCCAGCACGTGCACGCAAATTTAGAATTTATATTTGGTTAGCACCGGGAAGGTACTGTCTAAGCAAACATTAGTAACGAAATAAAGTTATGACAATGTGTGCAGATAAAATGTACAAATTCATAAATTGTCCTGCTATGTCAACAGTTAGCAATGTTTTAAAATTAATGGTTGAACTAGAAAAAAATAGGCAGTGAAAAAAACTCCTACCATGAAAAATGGAGGCAGAGTTCAATAGGCCTTCATTTTTCGAATAGAAGGTAGGAGAAAAAAAAACTGCTTAGGAAAAAAATAGTCAGGTGGTAGAATAGGGTAATTCTGCAGTAGCATTTCAGAATGAGATAATGAAACGTCGAGGTGATTCGTTCTCGATCACTTAGGCGTATGAAACAGAATCTCACGAAAAATGCGTCAATGAACTTAAGTCCTCAGCATCATAGGATCCAGAATTGAATTCTGATGATGGTTAGTATCAAAAGAAACCACAGCATTTTAAGACTGTGGACCACCGAATTTGTACGTCCGAATGACGTCATCGTTTGGAGGACGGGTGATATAAGGAGACATTATAGTTCATGGGCGTCTCCAGGTAGCGTAAATATAGTTTCAAGAGGGTTACTCAAATTCCCGATGGTCCTTTCTCCGAGTCATGGGGAAAGCTACTGGGAAAAAAAGATGAGGAAAAATAAAAAGGTTAATAGAATCAGTGTTAAGATAAATGTGCAGTCTTCGCTTGAATGCAGATAGACTAGTTAACGACCTAATTTCAATTGGCAAGTTATTCCAAAGAAAACTATACCTAGAAGCAAAGAAGAGAGCGTTTACACGTGGAGGATGCAGGGGGAGGTATAATTAGTTCAGAATTTCTTAGGTTATAAGGAAGACTAACGGGGGTAATTACAGAAAGCTTTGGGGAGAGTTGAACTATTATTAAGACGAAAAAGGGAGACAAAAGCCTGCTTCAAGTCTCCCTGACCCAAAGAAATTTTAGCTTCGTTAGCTGGCATCTTGTTGAGTAGGAAGTAGTTAAAAGAGAGTCGGATATAGGGAGTTTTTTTGTGAAATTTCTTTGGACAGTTTCAATTTTTTTGAACGGCTAGATTCGTTCATCAAACCGAAGAAAAGGACAGCAAAAATTCAAGAATGGGAAGTACAAACATACGATAAAGTCTTAATTTAATTTCAAGAAGGTAGAAATTAGAAGAAATAAAGCCGCAAATCTGAGCAGCTTTGGCCGTAATTCTATCGGCATGAGGCGAAAGATCTAATTTATTGGTGTAGCTTAAGCCCAAGTCTTTGATGGAGGAACATTCAATCATATGGCAACCTTCAAAGATAAGAGGTTGCGGCAGCCTTACAGGCCCAAAACTCATGTAGCGACACTTATTAGGTGAGAACTCCATTAGCCATGTGGAGCTCAAGGCCGAAAGAGCGTCTAAGTCTGAATGAATTTGTTCTAGGCACCGTTCGGTTGTAGAGTTAGAGAATGAATACACGCATTTGAGGTGATCAGCATAAATAAAAGATTGAGAATGTTTAACTATCGATGAAATATCATTTATATACAGTAAGAACAACAAAGGACCTAATACGGTACCTTGAAGGACACCACTAACAATTGGGGTAGCACTTGAGTATGAGGACCCTACTAAAACCTTTTGTTTTCGATCATTTAGGTATGACCTAATAAAGTCAGTAAGGGGACTACGGAATCCTATGGCTTCTAGTTTAGCTAGAAGTCGTTTATGAGGCACCTTATCGAATGCCTTACTAAGATCAAAATAGATAACTGCTACAGATAGATGATCATTATGAAGAGAGGTTAGTAGATTTAGAAAAGACATGTGGCAGGTTTCACAAGAACGGTCCGGTAAGAAGCCCTGTTGGGAAAAGTTGATAATTTGATTGCTTATGCAAAAATCCGTGATTTTTTTTGCAATTAGTTTTTCGAAGAGTTTAGCAAGAGAGGGCGTTTTATGAACACCGCGATAGTTATGAATGTCTCGAGCGGGAACCAGATTTAAAACTGGTATAAGAATAGAATTTTTCCAATAATCGGGGAAGAAACCATTTTCGAGAAATACTGAGAATAATTTGCTTAGTAAAGGTGGAAAAATCCCTTAACTGTTTAATAAGTGCGTTTGGAATGTTATCAGTTCCAACTGAATGTGAATTTTTTTAGGTGAGCTATTTCTTTTTTTGAATACATGAAGGCGAGAAATTAATAGTTGTTAGAAGCGGAATTTGAAAGCAGAGGAATTGTGGGAGTGGGGGCTAGTTTCAGTGGTAAAGTGGTTGGCAAAAAAACAGAGTTTAACAATTCTGCTTTTGCCCAAATCATCTGTAACAAATTTTTCTGTTACAGTCGAGTAAGGGCGGAGTTACATTCAGACGCTTAGCCGATGACCGAACATGAAAGATTTGAGCAACAGATTTGGATGAATTGTCATCACTTAGTGCCCGAGACTCCCTACGCTTATCTCGCGCGAGCCTTATTCTCGATGCTAATTCAAATATTTGTGCAATCCTTAAGTGAACTGACAAAGAGCTTTAACATGAATCTTTAAGTTGCTTTCGTAATTTTTTAAGTCTGTTCTGGAGAAAATGCGGAACAGTAGAAGAAGTTGAATGTGAATTAAAAATCTTAAACGGGATAAAAGCCTGGATATTTTCTGTGAGGCTCTGCAATAGCTCACGGAAAAAGTTAAGATCGTTGATTGAGAATATGCTATGCCAATCTTGAGTGCTTACGAAATTATTTACTGTTTCATGGTTTATGTTAGCAAAGTCGAGGTTATTGCATTTAACCTCAGGCTTCGTAAGAAGTGGAACTGGAAAACAACAGTGAATTATTGCGTGATCACTTGTAAGTAGATCATGATGGAAATTCCTAAAGAGAGGGTGAACATCTTTTGTAAAAATTAAATCTAAAATGTTGTCATTTCTAGTAACTAATCTGACCAGTTGGGACATGTTTGTAAAGTTAATAGTATCGACCAATTTCTGATGTTTAGGCGGAGAGGAATTGGCCTGCCAGTCAATGTCTGGCAGATTGAAATCGCCTACGATTATTTTGACATCAAACTGAGTGTCTGCAACTTTTTCAAATAGTTCACAGAGCTCGCTTTCATTGCCAGAATAACACGGAGGATTATAGACACAGCCAATTACCGCTTTTTTTATTGTGCGGGAGGATGACTGAAGCAAAGCATACATTTCCAGAAAAAGACGAAATGTTCAGATGAAAGGGAAATGTACAAAGGATGACTTAATATAAAGGAGGCAACCACCGCCACGTTTTTCAGCGCGGTCTTGTCGGTACAAATTGAAATTATCTATAGCAAGCGTCGAGTCAGAAATAAGAGAGTGAGCCCAGGATTCAGTGATGCACAGCACATCTGGATCAAGCTCAAAGGCTACTGTTCTAAGCTCAGCCATCTTATTTACAACTGACCTCGCATTGAGTGAAACTAAGCTGAGCGTATTCCTGACAGGCAGGTTACGCTCATCAGTATTTATAAAAAAAGGATAATTTGGTGGCGGAGAAGAAAACTGGAAAGAAGAAACGAAAGGTGGGAAACAAAATTGCTCTGGTCTACAATTTGTCTAAATGTTACTTTTAAGAGAACTGAGATCTATCTCAGCAATACCATGGAGAACCACATAAGGGGAAACCTTTGACGAAATAAGAAAGTAGATGTGGAAAACGGTTAAGGATAACGAAAATTGTAAACAACTTGCAGGAATACAAACGACAACGGGATGTCTCTTAGTGTGAGGCAAACCGACTGCGAATGTACTATGAGAAAACCATACTACAGAACTATTTGCAGTATCACAAGATCCTATACCTAAGAAATCATGGCCCGATCCTAGCGCTGCAGTCCCAAAACGAAGTAATGAAAATGCATGACCAAACGAAAAACACAGTCCTCTTTATCATCTATCAGTCGGTATTCATTCGTGGAGCAAATCCTTCTCGCTCCCGCACGCGTGGCAACTACAAAATTCAAAAACGTTTGCCTTAGCAAATAATCTTTACTTCTCACTCAAATTAATAAGGAGAGAATTACTCAACCTGAAGCCTACCAAGTCACCGGGTCCAGATAGAATTCATCCGCATGCCCTTCGAGAATCGGCCAATGTACTGTGTGAGCCGGTTTCAATGATATTCCAAAAGTCCGTGGAAGAATGCGAACTACAACAAGAACGGAAGATTGCTCTTATCTCCCCGCTTCACAAAGATGGGTACAGGCTGGGGTAAAAAAGTTACCGTCCTAATAGTTTTACTTGCAGTTTTTTGCAGGGTCAGGGAAAAACCTATTACCAGACCAGTAATGAAGTATCTGGAGCAGAAGAACATATCAGGTTTTGCCCAACATAGCTTTCACTTTGGTCATTCCTGTCTTGCGAGTGGTCTTTACTGACAGGAAATATGGACAAAGGCTAAAATCAAGGCCGTAAAGTTGATGTCATTTTCTCCAACTTCAAGAAGGCGTTTGATAGCTGGTCTCATCGGCGACTGTTACATAATTTTTGGCAATATCCTGGCCAGGGTAACGTTTAAAAGTATATCACAAGTTTCCTGTCATGCAAACTACAAAACGTACTTGGTGATAACAGAGAATCTGAGAGGGTTCCAGGAGAAAGTGGTGTTCCACAGGTTTCAGTCTTAGTTCTTCATCTGTTCCTCATTTTTTTAAACCACTGCATTGAATAGCTTGATGCGGGCCACGATGTTTGCAAATGTTATCAAAATCTAGATAATTATAAGTTATGTTTACCACACACGGAAACTATATGAAAAACTCTATAAATTGGCTATTGGTAGCAGTGAGCGACTTTTAACGTTTATTATACCCAAATGTCTAGTCTTACGCTTGGAATCTGGGAGAAGACGTTTCCCCAAACACCAGGAGTACCTGAACAGAATTCCATGTAATAAGTAGATACGCACAAACATCAAGGTATCTAAATTGCTTCAAAACAACTACCCTCTGAACACTCTAAAAGAGCCGTACAAAGTCGACGAGCATCATGCCGTGGATCACGCATGCTTTCATAATCTTTCCTCCAAAATTATTTCCGCAGATCATCAGTACTTTCTTGGGACCGCATTTGGAATACGGAATGGCAGCAAGGATGCCCAGTATGAAGCAAGACAGTGAGTTCATAGAGCAGGTGCAAATACTGGTGACAAAGTTGGTGGACAGTCTTGCGTCGCTCTCATATCAAGCAAAACTTATGAAGATTAATTTGTTTGCTTTATCCTATAGACAAATAAGATATGACCTTCTATGAACCTTCCGAATTATTCACGGACATGCCTTTTTACTGAAATTCGGAGATTTATTTGAGTTTACGAACAGTACTCACCTGCGCGGTCATTCATATAAGTTCAAACGTGAATGTATGCGCCTAGATCAATGAATGATTTTATTCAATCAGCGAGTAGTTCGACCACGGAACACACTTCCAAGAAAAATAATGACGTCGAATACGGTAGATATGTGGAAACGGCAGTTTTTTATTTATTGATAACCGTTGATTAGCATTGCAGGATAACCTTCAACTAACCATTAGCTTACCTTCATGATTTGCTGTAAAAAATTGTTTGTATTTTATGTTTTCTCTATAGGCTTGCCTTTATATTTTGGATTGAACATAAATAGGGTCAACAATTTCTACGCCCGTAACCCTCAAAATATTAAATATACAAGTGACTCTGGGGCAATTGAATTTTGAAAAACTCTTGTACTGTGTTACTCCAAGTAAACTTTCAATTGACACTGTATTATAAAGGTATTAAGGTCAAATTTCAATAGCATTCGGTGCATTTATTAAAGAAAAGTGAAGCGTCCATTTTAACCATAGTGCTTGGCCGTAACAGTGTACTTTCTATTAATTCTAAGTTTTATAATGTTTCTTTTGCTGTTACCTATTATTTGTGCCGGTTGAAATAAGAATTTGAAAAAAATATTTGAACTGTGTGCAATTGCTGATTAGACCTTGCCCGACATGTCGTTTTCTGTTTACGGTAGGAAATTAGCTGCTGTATTATCCTTTTTAATTATATTGTTGTAAATTATTTCCTCCTTTTCTCTTTTAATTAAACCAAAATTCTGTCTAGTAGTTTACGGTATGCCAAAAAAAGAGCAAAGAATGCGATGAGATATATGTGGCGGTTGCAAGACTTCGCAGTTCAGTTCATTACAGTGTATTTGAGGAAAAAAGGCTAACGCTTTTGAAATCCAAATTTTTTACACAAAGTCGGAAGAATAAGAAGCAATGATAACAAGTAACAGCCAAGTGAATGCAGGCAGATTAACGTGGTACACTGATATTTTTAAGGTTAATTAGTCACATAGTCTTCGTGGTGCTGCAACATAGGTAGGTCAAGCCGATGTTTGAATGTATCCACAGACTAGGACATAAAATCGACTCAGGTAGGTTATTCCACTGTTCCACGACACGGTTGGGGATAATATACTTCCTCACATCCAATCTTTCTTGGGGCTCACTTAGTTTGAATGAATGACCTCGGAGATTATTCGTAGTCGCAAGTTGGAAAACGTCATCACATAGGAGTGATCACAAGTGATCACGCAATAATTCACTGTTGTTTTCCAGTCCCCCTTCATACGAAGCCTGAGGTATACGCAATAACTTCGACTTTGCTAACAGAAATTATGAAATAATAAATAATTTCGTAAGCACTCTAGATTGGCATAGCATATTTTCAATCAACGATCCACACTCTTTACATGAGCTATTGCAGAGCCTTACAGAAAAAATCCAGGCTTTTATCCGCTTTAAGATTTTTAATTTAAATACAACTTCTTCTACTGTTCCGCAATTTCTCCAGAACAGACTTCAAAAAATAACTAAACCAACTTAAAGATTCATCTAAAAGATCTTTGTCAGTTAATTTAAGGATTCCACAAATATTTGAATTAGCATCGAAAATTAAGGCTCGCGAGAGATAAGCGTAGGGAGTCTCGGGCACTAAGTGATGGCAATTCATCCAAATCTGTTGCTAAAATCTTCCATGTTCGGTCATCAGCTAAGCGTTTGAATGTAACTCCGCCCTTACTCAACTGTAATAAAAAATTTGTTTAAGACAATTTGGGCATAGCAGAGTTGTTAAATTCGTTTTTTGCCAACCACTTTACCATTGAAACTAGCCCCACTCCCACAATTCCTATGCTTTCAAATTCGCTTCTAACAACCATTAATTTCTCGCCATCATGTATTCAAAAGGAAATAGCTGACCTAAAAATTCACATTAGGTTGGAACTGATAACATTCCAAACTCACTTATTAAACAGTTAAGGGATTTTCCACCTTTACTAAGCAAATTATACTCAGTATTTCTCGAAAATGTTTTTTCCCCGATTATTGGAATACTTCTATTCTAATACCAGTTTTAAATCTGGTTCCCGCTCGGATATTCATAACTATCGCGGTGTTCATAAAACGCCCTCTCTTGCTAAATCTCTTCGAAAAACTAATTGCAAAACAAATCACGGATTTTTGCATAATCAATAAAATTATTAACTTTTCCCAACACGGCTTCTTACCGGACCGCTCCTGTGACACCTGCCACATTTCTTTTCTTAATCTACTAACCTCTCTTCGTAATGATCATCTATCTGTAGTAGTTATCTATTTTGATCTTAGTAAAACATTTTATAAGGTGCCTCATAAACGACTTCTAGCTAAACTAGAAGCTATAGGATTCCGTAGTCCCCTTACTGACTTTATGATATCATAAATAAATGATCAAAAACAAAAATTTTAGTAGGGTCCTCATACTCAAGTGCTACCCCGATTGTTAGTGTTGTCCTTCGAGGTACTTTATTAGGTCCTTTGTTGTTCTTACTGTATATAAATGATATTTCATCGATAGTTCAACATTCTATATCTTTTATTTATGCTGATGATCGCAAATGCGTGTATTCCTCCTCTAAATCTACGACCGAACGGTGCCTAGAACAAATTCATTCAGACTTAGACGCTCTTTCAGCCTGGAGCTCCACATGGCTAATGGCGTTCTCACCTACTCAGTGTCGCTACATGAGTTTTGGGCCTGTAAGGCTGCCGCAACCTCTTATCTTTGAAGGTTTCGCTATGATTGAATTTTCCTCCATCAAGGACTTGGGCTTAACCTACACCAATAAATTAGATCTTTCGCCTCATACCGATAGAATAACGGCCAACGCTGCTCAGATATGCGGCTTTATTTCTTCTAATTTCTACCTTCTTGAAATTAAATTAAGACTTTATTATATGTTTGTACTTCCAATTCTTGACTTTTGCTGTCCTTTCTTCTGTTTAATGAACGAATCTAGCCGTTCAAAAATTGAAAATGTCCAAAAAGACTTTACAAAAAAACTCCTATTTCCGACTCTTTCAACTACTTCCTACTTTACAAGATGCCAGCCAATGAAGCTAAAATTTCTTTGGGTCGGGAGACTTGAAGCAGGATTTTGTCTCCTTTTCCGACTAAATAATAGCTCAACTCTACCCAAGCTTTCTGTCATTACCCCCGTTAGTCTTCCTTATAACCTAAGAAATTCTGCACTTATCATACCTCCCCCTCCATCCTCAACATGTAAACGCTCTCTCTTCTTTGCTTCTAGGTATAGTTTTCTTTGGAATAACTTGCCAATTTAAAGTAGGTCATTAACCAGTCTATCTGGATTCAAGCGAAGACTTCACATTTATCTTAACACTTATTCTATTAATCTTTTATTTTCCTCAACTTTCCCAGTAGCTTTCCCCATGACTCAGAGAGAGGACCATCTGGAATTTAAGTGACCCTCTTGAAGCTATATTTTCGCTACCTCGAGTCGAACATGAACCATTATGTCTCCTTATATCACCAGTCATCCAAACGATGACGTCATTGGGATGTACACATTCGATGGTCCAAAGTCTAAAATGCTACCGTTTCTTTGGATACTAACCATCATCCGAATTCAATTCTGGAACCTAAGATCCTGAGGACTTAAGTTCATTGACGCATTTTCATGAAATTTTGTTTCATACGCCTAAGTGATCAAGAACGAATCACCTCTACGTTTCATTATCTCATTCTGAAATGCTACTACAGTATTACCCTATTCTACCACCTGACCATTTTTTCTAAGGAGTTTTTTCTCCTACCTTCTTTTCAAAAATGAAGGCCCGTTGAGCTCTGCCTGCATTTTTATGGCAGGAGTTTTTTTCACTGCCTATTTTTCTAGTTCACCATTAATTTTAAAACATCGCTAACTGTTGACATAGCAGGACAAGTTATGTATTTGTACATTTTATCTGCACACATTGTCATAACTTTATTTCGTTACTAATGTTTGCTTAGAAAGTGCCTTGCCGGTGCTAACCAAATAATAATTCGAAAAAATGCTAAAAAATCCATGCCACGCACGATACGAAAGGTTTTTATCAAATCTGCATGCAACTGCCTATAACTCAGAGGATAGTGTTTTAGGTTATTTAGGTTCAGTTCAGTTCAGTGTATTTGAGGAAAATAGGCTTACGCCTTTGAAATCCCTATGGCAGTTCACTTTGACCTCTTACTAATTTTGTGGATCGCTGCTGCACCCTTTCAAGCAAGTTGTAGTCCTGTTGGGTCCATGGTCACCAGGCTTGGGATCGCATATTCATGATGTGGCCTTACAAACGTACCAAAGACTTTAGAAAAGCAGTCTTCATCGAAAACTTTAAATGCCCGTTCGATTGCGTACAGCATTGAATTGGCATATTTTAGCTAGTCCAGATATTATAAATTCTAAAATTCCTTTGGTTCACTTTTAACCTCTTGATTCTCTAGGTGCTCAAGCGTACACCTAATCCTGCAATAATCGGTATTCGTCTGACGAAATAATATATCTCCTATTACATTGAACTATGACTAGTACTTTTGAGACAATTATCCAGCAGGCCTTACAAGTCATAGGAGTAATACGCTCCAAAACTGAAGAACGGATACAGTGCAACCACAATTTTATGCTGCGTAATATTTCAAATCATATATCTGCTCTCGACGGTGTACGTTTGTTTCTGCAAAGCTGTAGCTTGGAATTCACAGTTGCGCACGCTAAGTGACAGCGCTCCCTCAGTCATAATATCCCCATATTAGTCCCTCTATTTTCCTTCATAGAAGTTGACTTCACTCTGTCTAGAAAAGAGATAAGTAGCGACTTCTGTCGAAAATGGCACAACCCAGTTTCCCATGACCTCATTCACATGGAGAGAAAACTCAATAATTTAAAATGTGGACCATCAAAACTGAAAAGATTTGACCTTTTGCCATGCTGTACACGTCACATTTAATGTCATCTACATCCTCACCGTCTAAGTCCCTAGTTAACTCTGCATGGAAACCGACTTTGATTGATCTCGGGTTCACAATACAACAGATCATCTCCTATTCCGACACCCATACCAAATCCACAAGTAACTCATGGTTAACCAAAGCAAATCGATAGCTCAAAGAAAAGTCCGAATAATGTCTCAGCCATTCGAAAATTGAAAGAATCAAGCTTCTCCATGAAAAATATTCCTTTAATCCTGTTAATCCGTAAAACATCCCTAAACTTACTACCTCAAATTTCTAACTAGCGGCCAAACCTTATATCGAAACCGCTTAAACAATAATGTCAGCATTCTCGTCTAGGTATGGCGCTTCTATTCCATTCGCAGCATTGCACCCCCACCCCGCTGCGCATTCCCTCCACGGTCGTTTTCCCAGTTGCCTCTTAATTTGACAGGTCCTGCTGAACTACTAGCCTCACCTGACCCTCTGTGTCACTTAAATAGGAATACATTGCAGTTTCCTCTCCATGGGTTTCCCGGTAAAGCCCAAGTAGCTAGTGATTGTGCTTAGTTCCCCTGTCCGTCATTTTCAACTCCATATTTCACTCTCCTTTACCCACATAAGGTGCTTGCTCTGCCACAAACGTTTTTTTCCAGAACTGGGCGTAAGCACCCGTTCCCTATGCTCAGTAGCCCTTCAACCACTGGACAACTTAGGTGCCCTCCCTTAAAAACAACCAGCTTTCCCACTTAAACTGTTTGCTATTAATTCCAGATCCTTGCTAAACATACTGCCCTTGCTTCATAATCTGGTCTTTTTCCACTGTCTAGATATTGCTTTGGCAACTAAAACATGGGCAAAACCTTCATTTAGCTGACTCCAAACTATCTACTCTTTGTTTTATAATTAAGAATTAAGAATTTATATTTGGTGAGCACCGGCAAGGCACTGTCTAAACAAACAATAGTAACGAAATAAAGTTATGACATTGTGTGCAGATAAAATTTACAAATACTTAAAAATG
Source organism: Schistocephalus solidus (assembly GCA_017591395.1). Taxonomy (NCBI): domain Eukaryota; kingdom Metazoa; phylum Platyhelminthes; class Cestoda; order Diphyllobothriidea; family Diphyllobothriidae; genus Schistocephalus; species Schistocephalus solidus. The sequence goes on along the minus strand of WEDG01003708.1, from coordinate 107,037 downwards.
TAGATAGAACTTGTCCTTCTAGGTCGACAGTAAGCGATGTTTTGAAATTAAAGGTGAACTAGAAAAAATAGGCAGTTTCACTTATACTCGATATGATCATTGTGACGGCCGTGGTGGAGAAAGTAGCATCTATGTTATGCAAGCACTGGCGTTTTAGCACTCCGAGCATCAGAAATTTACCGCTGTTGAAGAGACCTGTTGGTTTCGTATAACATAAAAAATAACAACTCTTTACTCCTTGGCTGTGACTATCGCCCACACAATTCCAGTGAGGATAACGATTTTTCTCTAACAGGTATTTTATGCTGCGGCTGACTTACACTTTCAATATTGCATGATTACAGGTAATTTCAACCTTCCTGAATTTTGATAGTTTTCACCTTCTGACCCTATAATGTACGAGGACTTACTGGAGGCCATATATATAGTCATGTGGAATCAGGTTGTCAACTTCTTTAACCTATTATCGAGCATACTTAATCTTATCATCTGCAGAGATTGCCTGCCTTTGACAGTGGCATCGTTAGGTCAACTTAGGAGTATTGACCACGACGTCATTGTTTCTACAATACAATTTGAAACTGATAAAACTTTTTCCAAAAAATATAGTTTTTCCTTTAATATCCGATCAGCACATTCGACGGAAGTATCGATCAATTTTAATTCACAGGACTGCTCTGATTTGTTTCAATGTAAGGAGGTGAACACTTGTACCAGTATGCTGAACGAAGTTCTGGATCGACTTATTTTTCGTTTGAAAGAATTTAGAATTTATATTTGGTGAGAGTCGGCATAGCACTGTCTAAACAAACATAAGTAATGAAATAAAGTTATGACAGTGTGTGCAGATAAAATGTACAAATACTTAATAATGTAGACAGAACTTGTCGTGTTAGATCAGCAGTTACCGATGTTTTGAAATTAATAGTGAACAAGAAAAATAGGCAGTGAAAAACTCCTACCTTAAAAATGGAGGCAGAGTTCAATAGGCCTTCATTACGAATAGAAGGTAGGAGAAAATACTGCTTAGGAAAATAAGGTCAGGTGGTAGAGCAGGATAATAGTGCAGTAGCATTTCAGAATGAGATAATGAAACGTCGACATGGTTCGTACTTGATCTCTTAGGCGTATGAAACAAAATTTCACGAAAATGCGTCTAGGAACTTGAGACCTCGGCATCTTAGGATTCAGAATTGAATTTAGAATTTAGAATTTAGAATTTATATTTGGTTAGCACCGGGAAGGTACTGTCTAAGCAAACATTAGTAACGAAATAAAGTTATGACAATGTGTGCAGATAAAATGTACAAATTCATAAATTGTCCTGCTATGTCAACAGTTAGCAATGTTTTAAAATTAATGGTGAACTAGAAAAAAATAGGCAGTGAAAAAAACTCCTACCATGAAAATGGAGGCAGAGTTCAATAGGCCTTCATTTTCGAATAGAAGAGTAGGAGAAAAAAACTACTTAGGAAAAAAATAGTCAGGTGGTAGAATAGGGTAATACTGCAGTAGCATTTCAGAATGAGATAATGAAACGTCGAGGTGATTCGTTCTTGATCACTTAGGCGTATGAAACAGAATCTCACGAAAATGCGTCAATGAACTTAAGTCCTCAGCATCATAGGATCCAGAATTGAATTCTGATGATGGTTAGTATCCAAAGAAACCGCAGCATTTAAGACTGTGGACCACCGAATTTGTACGTCCGAATCACGTCATCGTTTTGGAGGACGGGTGATATAAGGAGACATTATAGTTCATGGGCGTCTCCAGGTAGCGTAAATATAGTTTCAAGAGGGTTACTCAAATTCCCGATGGTCCTTTCTCCGAGTCATGGGGAAAGCTACTGGGAAAAGATGAGGAAAATAAAAGGTTAATAGAATCAGTGTTAAGATAAATGTGCAGTCTTCGCTTGAATGCAGATAGACTAGTTAACGACCTAATTTCAATTGGCAAGTTATTCCAAAGAAAACTATAACTAGAAGCAAAGAAGAGAGAACGTTTACACGTGGAGGATGCAGCGGGAGGTATAATTAGTTCAGAATTTCTTAGGTTATAAGGAAGACTAACGGGGGTAATTACAGAAAGCTTTGGGAGAGTTGAACTATTATTAAGACGAAAAAGGAGACAAAAGCCTGCTTCAAGTCTCCTGACCCAAAAGAAATTTTAGCTTCGTTAGCTGGCATCTTGTTGAGTAGGAAGTAGTTAAAAAGAGTCGGATATAGGAGTTTTTGTGAAATTTCTTTGAACATTTTTCAATTTTTGAACGGCTAGATTCGTTCATCAAACCGAAGAAAGGACAGCAAAATTCAAGAATGGGAAGTACAAACATACGATAAAGTCTTAATTTTAATTTCAGGAAGGTAGAAATTATAAGAAATAAAGCCGCAAATCTGAGCAGCTTTGGCCGTAATTCTATCGGCATGAGGCGAAAGGTCTAATTTATTGGTGTAGCTTAAGCCCAAGTCCTTGATGGAGGAACATTCAATCATTTGGCAACCTTCAAAGATAAGAGGTTGCGGCAGCCTAACAGACCCAAAACTCATGTAGCGACACTTAGTAGGTGAGAACTCCATTAGCCATGTGGAGCTCAAGGCCGAAAGAGCGTCTAAGTCTGAATGAATTTGTTCTAGGCACCGTTCGGTTGTAGAGTTAGAGAAGGAATAAACGCATTTGAGATCATCAGCATAAATAAAAGATTGAGAATGTTTAACTATCGATAAAATATCATTTATATACAGTAAGAACAACAAAGGACCTAATACGGTACCTTGAAGGACACCACTACCAATCGGGGTAGCACTTGAGTATGAGGACCCTACTAAAACTTTTAGTTTTCGATCATTTATGTATGATCTAATAAAGTCAGTAAGGGGACTACGGAATCCTATGGCTTCTAGTTTAGCTAGAAGTCGTTTATGAGGCACCTTATAGAATGTTTTACTAAGATCAAAATAGATAACTACTACAGATAGATGATCATTACGAAGAGAGGTTAGTAGATTTAGAAAAGACATGTGGCAGGTTTCACAAGAACGGTCCGGTAAGAAGCCGTGTTGGGAAAAGTTGATAATTTGATTGCTTATGCAAAAATCCGTGATTTGTTTTGCAATTAGTTTTTCGAAGAGTTTAGCAAGAGAGGGCGTTTTATGAACACCGCGATAGTTATGAATGTCCGAGCGGGAACCAGATTTAAAACTGGTATTATAATAGAAGTTTTCCAATAATCGGGGAAGAAGCCATTTTCGAGAAATACTGAGTATAATTTACTTAGTAAAGGTGGAAAATCCCTTAACTGTTTAATAAGTGAGTTTTGGAATGTTATCAGTTCCAACTGAATGTGAATTTTTTAGGTGAGCTATTTCTTTTTGAATACATGAAGGCGAGAAATTAATAGTTGTTAGAAGCGAATTTGAATTCTAATTATGGCTAGTATCCAACGAAACGGTAGCATTTAAGAGTGTGTTCCACCAAATGTGAACGTTTGAATTACTTCATCGTTTGGATGACTGGTGATATAAGGAGACATCGTGGCTCATGGGGACTCGAGGTAGGGAAAATATAGTTTCAAGAGGGTCACTTAATTTCCCGATGGATGAGGAAAATAAAAGGTAAATAGAATCAGTGTTAAGATAAATGTGTAGTTTTCGCTTGAATGTAGATAGACTAGTTTACGACCTAATTTCGATTGGCAAGTTATTGCAAAGAAAGATAAACCTAGAAGTAAAGAAGAGAGAACGTTTACATGTGGAGGATGCAGGAGGAGGTATAATAAGTGCAGAATGTATGAGGTTATACGGAAGACTATCGGGGATATTGACAGAAAGCTTGGGGAGGTTTGAGCTATTATTTAGTCGGAAAAGGAGACAAAAGCCTGCTTCAATTCTCCTGACCCAAAGAAAGTTTAGCTTCATTAGCTGGCATCTTGTTGAGTAGGAAAAGTTAAAAAGAGTCGGAAAGAGGAGTTTTTTGTGAAATGTCTTTGGACATTTTCAATTTTTGAACGGCTAGATTCGTTCATTAAACCGAAGAAAAGACAGTAAAATTCAAGAAAGGGAAGCCCAGATATACGATTTACTTTTAATTTAATTTCAGGAAGGTAGACATTTTAATGAATAAAGCCACAAATCTGAGCAGCTTTGGCCGTAATTTGATCGGCATGAGGTGAAAGATTTAATTTGTTGGTGTAGCTTAAGCCCAGGTTCTTGATGGACGAACATTCAGTCATAGAGCACCCTTTAAAATTAACAGGTTGTTGTAGCCTTACAGGCCCAAAAATAATTTAGCGACACTTAGAAGGTGAGAACTTTTTTAGCCATGTGGAGCTCCAGGCTGAAACATCGTCTTACTCTGAATGAATTTGTTGTAGGCCTCATTCGGTCGTTAAGTTTGAGAAGGAATACACGCATTTGTGGTCATCGGCATAAATAAAAGATTGACAATGTTTAACTATCAATCAAAATATCATTTGTATACAGTAAGAACAACAGAGGACCTAATACCTAGAAGGAAACCACTCACAATCGGGGTAGCGCTTGAGTAAACAAATTATAAATGTTAAGGATGCAATTTTTCTCCCTTTATCTTTTCGCCTTATGTTACGTAATTTCTCTACTCGATTCCATCTGAAAAACGCCATTTTCATGTTGCCCTTGATTTGACGTATCTTTGAGCAGGTTCGGAGGCAATCTAAGGAAAACGCGCTAGCCAATGAGGTTAACATTTTTGAAAACCGTTCCTTAAATATCGCGGAAATTATTTCACGCATGGTAAGAAGCAATAGAAAAACACGCACCTCGTTCTTCGAGATTCCCTTGGAAATCCTATATGTGATGAAAATTTGGCGGCTGATAGTTATTACTTTTTCTTGTCCAGAAAATTCATTGAAAATTTTACCGCTCCCGGTCAGATCATCAGGAATTACACTGGTGCCGTCCTTGAAATTATGACTTTTAACCTAACCGTTGAAGTTTCTTAAAGCAAACCGCAACCCCATATTTACCTCAACCAAAACCTTTACCCTAATTCCCTGGAATTTAGCGCATGGCCACCTGCATTACAGTGAATTTCTCATTTCCATGTTTTAACATTTATTTTCCAGTATGCAATTGCCACGGGCGGGAAAAATATTCCCTGATAAAACGTTCCGTGGAGTTTTTTAACTAATTTTTTTATTTTATCCGTTAATTGGAATTCCCAAGTAATGCAGGGAAATCTCTCCTCTTAGAAAAGAAGAAGAAAACATAAACATTGGCACCGAAGTCTATGTTACCATAAATTTACCCATCCCATATGGAACGTCCCAGGCCAAAATCGAGAGATTAAAATAGGACTAGAGGACGATCGTCAATACCTAAAATGGTATAAAGAATTACTTTCAGAAGGGATTCATGTACGAGATTTTATTTCACATCTCGAGGTTATTCGGTATAAAGCAGTTCAGTTGATATTTTTTAGATGACTTTCGATTTTCGCTGCGACTAAAATGTGACCATCTAAAATATAAATAACAATGGTTATTTGTATAGTATCATTAAATTCATTGGAAAATGCGATGTTATGTTTAAAAGGGCAAAATATCTTAAACCACCGTTCCACTGGGTGGCAGTTTGAGCAGATATGAGAACAAAGACGAATTCTACGAACCAGTCAGAAAGGAGGAGATGCAATCGCTGGAAAAAAACTTAACCTTCTCCTGATGTTCGGGATTCTTAATTAAACCAAACACCAGACAACTTTCAGACTATTGACGTGCGCGTTAACCACTCTCCATCATATTTGCTGCTGATTAATTTCCTCGATAACGTGCTCGGGATTTCAAATGTCAATTTAGTGTCCATATCGGTATTGTGGCACAAATATATCTGCGAACGATACACTGAGTTGCATTCTGTGAACTGATTTGCTGGCATCTGTTCGCTAAATCAAGGTTATATTCGTGTAAACAAGACGAAAAATAAATACGTTTAAAGTTTCGGTAAAACGTTACACAAATATCACATTTGCCACAGTGCGTATTTGAATTTTTACGTGGGTATAAGCAAATAGAAAAATAATATATTCCTATATCTAGACTTCACCACAGGTTCCGCGGAATGTCCAGACCTCTTCACATAGTATGTCCACTCCAAAGGCCACGTAAAATGGCTCCCTACACCCTCATTTGAGTTATTAAATCCCTTGCCCAGATAAAGGACAATAATGGAGTGCTGTGTTTCCCGTAATCGCCACTTTGCAAGAACAACTCCTTCTGTTCCTCCAAAATCAAACCAGGCCGATGCGAAGGAACAGTGAAATCGCTTTAAGTTTGATTTAAAAACAGGACAAACTGAGTTTTCGAGATTTAAAAAAAAAGATTCAAATTCGTTTATTGAGGAATGTTTTACTCTAGCATCTCACAGAAATGAGCTGCAACTTGAATGGCATTAAGACACTTCAGGGATACATACTGATATCAATTAATAGAGCAATTTGAAACCATAATTCGTAATTAAGAGGGCCTGCTATGTAGGATAGTCAAAATATCGAATTTTTGGTTAATGTGATAATGCCCCCTCCCAGAAATCAAACTCAGAAGAAACAGTTGGGACCGATGGTCAAGTAAAATAATTAGTGCTTTATAGTTTCTTTCAATGGGTTTTCCATATAGGGCCTTACCCTTTGCGTCCTTGCTTCTGTTTGCCAAACTAAATTCACTTCGCATTCATAAACATGGAAACTACAATTTAAGTCGGCACTTTTAATCTCTTGGAGACCCACCCAAGCCCAAATCCGGATCAAGGAGCTGCATCTGCAATAAGAGAACTTGCTTCTGAACTTAACGAACCTTTATCCTTAAAATTCAACAAATCAAATTCAAGATATGCATCTTCCATTAAAAGGTCCAAGGGCTTTTTCACTGTCTGCTCTTTTATCTTATTTTTGACCAGACTGCTTTGTTTCAGTTGTCATCGCCAAAGCTGGCCTACTATTCAAACTTAAATGTACACGATTTAGCACTCGTTTCATTTGGTTTTTATCCAATGACAGTGTTCTTCCGGGTACTCAAATAAAACATTTCAGAAGACCTTTGAAGAAAGTGAACTCTAGAAAGCTTGAATGGGCGCTTTTACCCCCTTGCTCTATCTATCGCATCTAAATAGAAACATCTCTCCAAATCACCAGGTTTATAATAATTTTATTTTACTTAAAGGTGTGGAAACGTGCATAGATCTGGAAACGTGGACAACTGGGAATCATCTGTTGACGGAACATTGTATAAAGGTGGTCCAAAGGACAACAAGTGCAATGCACAGGATTTGGCATGCGTTTGATTTGTTTCATCCAAAAAACTTTTAAAGAATATTCGGTGTCTTTGCGAGTGCACATTAGAAATATTGAGTGACAGTATGATAACCATGGCGGAAGAAAAACACTGACCTCATCAAACAGGTACGATGCAGAGCACAGAAGATGCTGGACGTTCTTTGCAAGTTTACTATACCAGGAGATGTTAAATGAATTCGACAGTCATTTAAGGTGACGCATGCTCTGGACATTCCAGATTATCCACGTCCATGGTTGCTCACTGAGGTCAAAGAACTTCCTCGAGTATCCATGTACAAAACACATAAGCGGTCATCCTTACAAATTCCAATAAAACCCCTGCGACTGAACATCAGGAAAGTTTTTCTCAGCCATCAGGGAGTCCAACCTCTGAAAGGAGATGACGAAGACCGAAACCATTTCTCTTTTTATAGGCAAGCCTGTCCATACTGCGATCGCGCACACATAGCTGCCTCTGGCTGGTTAATCACTTGCAGATGCTTTGTGTAGAATAGCAAACGACTGCCAGGCTCATCAACTGTCCACAACACCCCTGAGACATTTTTGACAAACATTGGAGTCCAATCTAAGCATCATGACTGTTTCCATCCCCGGGCTCCCACACTTACTTAGATCTCAACCAACCCCGTCCCCAGTTTACATCCCGCCACCCACGCATAAGTTTTACCTCTTAAACAAACAGGCAGCATAGATTGGTCATCCGTGGTGCATACATTAATCATCACACCTCTGTCAGCTGGTTGAGAAGCTCGGAAAGTTGACTGACGTGTGGTATAGGTAAACGGTGGCTGTGACGTCCACACAAAACTACAGCAAATAACTCTCTATATTAAAGTTGACGCGTTTCGAAACCACTACCACGCACTGATAGTCATAGCTTGGAAGTTGGCTAGTGGGTGGAATAACAAGGACCTGGCTTTCAGTCCTGTATATGTAGAGTAACTAACTATTTGACTGGCTTTAAAAAGCGGAATACCTACCCGGGAACGTGGCAAACGTGAGCTTCAAGCCACTTGCTCGCTTTGTGCGAAAAGTCGACGTATTTTTTGACGGCCAGTTTGTGTGTTGCACACATGGGCGGACTGTCAGCCATCGAACCGCATCCGGTCAACTTGGCTCTGTCTTGCCACCGGACTAGGGTAAGTGAGGGATGAGCGTGCGGCAGATGCTGCGAAAGTATGCTGTCACTAGCCTCTTCGGGGAGAAAAGTTCGCCAGTATCATCAACTCCTATGCCCCCAATGACGAGGGACTGTACGTCCTCCTGGTGACTGTGTCAAAGGTGGATAAGTTAATTTTCTTTAGTGACATTAGCACCCGTGTCAGCACAGAACATGCCACGTCGAGAGGACTACTGGGCCCCATGTTATCAACGGCTTCAATGACAACGACTATCTTCTCCTGCAAAGCTGCGCATAGCACCGCCTCATCCTGACTTATATCTTCTTCTAACTTCCGATTCGGTAGAAGGTGACCTGGATGCACCTCCGTTCGAGAGAGTAGCATCCGCTGGATTAGGTAATCTTTCGGAGGTGAGACCAGTAGGACGTGCTGGTGACAAAGGTGATACCCAGTGCCGACGGATGGACATATCCTTGCTTCTTTATTTCCCAGATGAGGCGGCATCTGCAGCTAAGCAGGAGACTCCAAGATAAGCCGCTACCAGGTAAGTTAAATAGTCCATCATCACCATCTCCCGGACACGGAATTGTTGGAGCCAACAGGCCTTCTCAGCATCTACGCTCAGCGGAAAAAATTGCAATTGCGCTAGAGTGGTCACCGTGTGAGGATGTTAAACGAACGTCTACACAAATAGCTCATCTATGGAGATGTAGCCACGGGTTCTCGTCGACAAATAGATCAAGTGCGACGCTACAAGGACACACTGAAGACTTCCCTGAAGCAACTGCAGATAAACCGGCTAACTGGGAGAGCCTCGCCCGGAACCATTCGGAGGAGGACAGTGAAGACAGGGGCAGCAATCTAGGAAGCCAACTGAATAACCACGCCAAGGCTAAATGGATGGAATGAAAGTCACCAGCACCCCGAACTAACACTGCCTATACTAATACTTTTACCAAGCCAGGTTCGGAGCACCCCAACGGTCACCCCTGGCACCAATTCCCCCCACTCCAAACATCCTAGGGACCACATACAAAAATTCGTCATCAGATACCTCCACAACCACCACAACCCCAAACACCACTAATACCATTACAACCAGCGATGGGGAATTGGTCCTAGCCTGTCCTTATTGCGACCGCATATTCACCTCACGCGTTGGCCCTCTCACTTGCGAATCCATCGCACAGAGATTGGTGAACCAGTGCCTGGAGCCCCAACCTGCAGCAGAGGTCACCGCATCCACTGCCCTCGCACATTCACCCACCGCATTTGCCTATTCTGTCACATGCGGCTCCATGATAACGTGCGGTAAGCCACCGTGGTCTTAACCACATCAACGCATAAGGCTGCCACCAATACATGTACAACACCCTTACCATTATCGTGTACTTGAAACCGTGGTTTACAAGACTGCCAATCTGACGCCTATACTAAACCATGGCGTTCGCCGAGGATTTGTTGTGCGTTGAGTGACTGAATAATGGACTGGTAGTCAAATGGCGATAATTGCCTTCTTACCCCTGGTTTTGTGAATCCTGTTGTATGCGTTAAAAGAGCCAGCTCGTGCTGTGGCGTGTGAAGACGGCTACCACGGGCCGTCAGCCAAAGCGCCCACTCTCACCTCAGACAACGAACCGGCTCGGACGAAGGCCTGATTCTAGGAGTAAAGAGTCCATTCGACGGCTCAATGCATTTTTCCTCACTAGAGACAATCTGGCGCGCTTGAAATTATCACAGTGCGCTATACACTGCGCTATACACTGTGATATCCCATATTTATTTTGATACGGTAGTTTCCGTAGTGTTAGTTATTACGTTGAAGCAAGGACAAATTTGTATCTGTGCAAGTATGCGTATTTCAAGTGTGGGAAGAGTGCGTGTGGTAGGTGATGCGCAAGTCACCGCGTTTGTTTTCAGCCTGCTGAAGCAAACGGTTGACATAGGCTGAAAAGACTTGCGAACTTTCTCATTGTTTATATGTCTATTTGCATTGTATTGTAAATTACCTCTCTCTCACGGGCTGCTTGCTAACCGTGCTTGCATGCTAACATTGCATATACATATACTACTCATAAGTAATTTATGAATGCTCTTTTAAATTTGCCGGTGGTTGTGTTTCTGCGTGTACTTATGCAAACCATCTCTTTCTGAATTTTCCTTATGTATCAATAATTTTTCTTAGGCATTTTGTAACCAATAAGGAGTTCTTTGGCGTTTGCCTACCTTTCATTTAATAAAATTGACCGAACTGAAATTGACGATTAAACTTTCATGTTTTGTTTATGCCTGTCTGCGTTTTTGCAAAAAACCTTTGACCAGTTAAATTCTAAGAGAGAGCTCAAAACGTCTGCTTGCGTAGAGCGTAGCTCCTTTCATTTCTGTAAGTATCGTGCCTGCAGCAGTCTGTATAATACTCAAGTTTGCATCGGTAATGTCTGCGAAGTGAATACCTATACACCGAGAATAACCGCGTTTTACCTCACTTTAGACAAAATAACCCTTTAGGTTTAAATAGTCATTTTGTGTTTGCACATTTTATTTTGTACTCTGTTTTAATTCATATCCTGCTTACAGCATACTTTTCAAACGACGCCATTTATCAACGTGTGTGGAGAATACTCCATGCACATACAGGCTGAGTTTCTTTACAATTCAAAATAAACCTGGGATCGAATCTCTTTTTATATACTCTGAATGAAGTGGCCTTTATAATGCGAATGCTTACTCTGTAGGCAAATGGTGCAGTTACCAAATATTTGAGCATTTTTAACTTCTGGATTTCGAATCAATAGATAGAGTAGTTCAACTCCAAATGGGAGCACACTTTCTCCAGTAGTTAAAAGCTTCACAGATATGAATAGCAAGACAGGTTTCTTAAATTTTATGTCCATTAGAACTACATCCAGCAGATAATTAGATCAAACACAGTAGTGGGAAATTTATTATGAAATTGGAATACAATCAATTGATAGTAAAATCACGAACAAAAGAATTTTTTGCAGCCTTTGAATATCGCAGAATATTTCAATCTTTTTGGGAAGAAAACGGTTCATTATAATGACAGACATTTCTTTGTTTGCGTTTTTACTCAATCAGAAGTAGATGTTTACTTATCACAAATTGAAGCATTTGTACTGTACATTTATCGCGTTCACTCTATTTAAAAATTTTAATAATCGATTTAAAAATGCGTTTGGGTGGTTCCTTTAGTGGAATTTACATTAGATTTTGGAAGGGAGTGAATCCGTTTTCAGTGTTTCCATGAACGACATTATTACCTGCTGATGGTTTCACGTGCCCACCATCTGCAATGTGAAGCGGAATTCAGTTGGTTAGCATAAATATTATGCCTGAAGAATAATTTGTGAGAAAAAAAGTGAATTTACTTTATTCAGAAATGGGTCTTGTTGTGAATCCAACATCAGATAAAGCGTCCCAGAAGGATTTCTCGCATTTTGAGGAGATATGTCTTTTGCAGCTCATAGTGTCACATCGCAGAAAGGCCAGTGAGTCCGATTCACCTATGTATGAGGAGGAAGTAGGAACCTCTAACAAAACTGGAATTTTTCCTTGAAAATATTCCAAAAAAAACAGCGATCACTGTTTAGGAAGCATATATAAGGAAGGAACCAGGGTTGCAGTCAATGCGAAACATGCAATGAAAATGACAGCATTCAAAATGAGAATACCGCTTTGATTTTGTCGATTGGGTAAGATTTTGACTTACTTTTACATTTCTGTCTAGCATGTCCTCCACATCAAAGTCATCATCATCGTTTCCTAGTGGGTTAATCGAAATTTCTGCCACCTAAAATAATTCCGTAAACACCAGGTCAGGCTGAAATCATTGCTGATTGCATAATGTCATTATTTTAATATGAAACTTCTGTAAAATATATGCCTAAAGCCGACATTTTATACCTGACAGAAGGAGCAGGAAAATTAGTTCAAATCTCTCGCTGTTACGGGCAGCAGAACCAAAAATGGATAAAATGCGAACAAAAGCAACGAATGCTAAGAGCAAAATATCGAGGCATATATTTATTCCTAGTGTTTGCACGGAGAAACTCAACCAAAACCCTTAACCATGCGGATGGATGAAGGTAGATTCTAGGCAAGACTGAATCAACAGACAAATATATTGCAGTCAAAACGTTAGCGTGTTAAAGTTTGATCCCATAGCTTCCAACTCACCTCTGAAAATGAAAAAGCTGGAATATCTAGCCAATTTTCTGTTGTATGGTTCACTGCTTTTCAGTGTTAATTGGAAGCACCATTTCGTTTTTTGCGTTCTTATATTGAAAGAGCATAATATTCTGGTTTTACAAAAGATACATCATGTACTTTTTAAGATCATTTGAATGTGCACTCATTTATAAGGTTTCGGGACTGCGTGTAATGCATTTAAGCCTTCTAAAACTAAAGCATAACTAATCTTTATTTGAGCTCCAGCTGCGTTGGTGGTAGGCACAATATCTGATCATACTGAATCACTTATACATGCAATCGAATTTACAAATTGCAGTAACATTCGGGAGAGGAATAGGGAATTCCTGTGTTGGAGGTGACCAATCTATTAGCTCCCAGGGGGGAGGGTAAGATTGAGGCTTTTTGATTGAGTAAGGGTTACAACTATTTTCATTATGATTATAGTAAACAAATTTTATCAGGATTATGAGGGATTGTCTTAGGATTAGAGCTAAGGGGTTAGCGTTGAGGTAAAGTTAGGAGTCGGGAAAAGGAACCTCTGTAATTAAGTGCCAAGCTTTATGTTTTGCTGGGGACGGGGTCGATATTATCCTGTCCTAGCTGTAAACGGATTGACTTCGATAGGATAAACAAAATTGAGAAATGAAATGTTGGTCACTGGAACAATCTTCTCTGGGTAACCGACATTGCTATCTATTGTTGGGGCGTTTTGCATAAAATCGTACTGACCTTCACGTAACTCGCACGTGCAAGGCGTGCAAAATTGGCGATTTCGGTCAAAATAGCCAGGCTCATCTTGTTCATTGATACAGTGGCAAGAATTGAATAATTGCGGTGACTAAGGACGATTTGGATCAGAGAGAAGGCTATTCCACAAGGTTTGCCCCACCCTTCTCTCACATGCTGTCTACCACCACCACTATCGCGCCAATACGGGACCAGCTAATACACCAAGCAGAAAAGTCAGCAGAATAGTCGATATTCACACGCCACGTCAAAATGAATTTCAGTTGTACATTTGCGCAGCAGAGGATTTCACAATGAGGTGCCGGCGCAAACATTCGAAAATGCAGTTAATTAATTCGGTCTCAGCGATTTCCTTCAGGTTTTGAGCTTGTCACCCCAAGGCTTTCGCCTTGTCTCGCCTTTAACCAAGAGCATTAAAGTAGGCAGGATGCCTAGGAGGAGAAACCTGGCGATTATGCACGTTTCCTCAATTTCATTCAATATTTACTTACAGAACGGTTTGACCGTCGATTTCGACGATCCCCAACGTATGCTCCACACTAGGTGTCGCAGGGACGGTGACTTGCGCGTGATTTAGGTTGAAGTGATAGTAGACTTGCGCTGCATCTAACGCACTCTCTCCTCGTCCCCCACTTAAACCCGGTGTCATGACAGAGTCAAGAAGACCATAGGTGGGAGAGGACGCAGGTGGCTGGCGCGGCCGGAGCCGCCCCTGGACGTACCACCAACCTGGCTTGGATCCCATGGAGTGGGAGTGCCATAAAGGCCACATTAAGAATGAGACATTGCAGTCTGACACTAATTCCGCCAGTCAGCCACTACACTGAGCTGTTGACCTCAATCTCTCCCCCACCACCACAATCAGACCACCATCCGAGCCAGTCAGTTGTCTGATGTGGGAGTGGGCGCATTGGCTGACGGGTCGGCGTACCCGTCTTTGTGCGCCACAGCACGATGAGGCCCCCATAACGCACACACCAGGATTCAATTAATCAGGAGATATGGATGAGCCATCGCCTTCCTACTCCAAGTCCGCTGGTCAGCCACTCAACACACACAGCGCATACACTAAGCCAATGGCGTGGTCTGGTGTAAGCTTCAGATTGGCAGCCTTCCGAGCCACGGTTTCTAGGACACCGTGATTTTATCATGTACATTATGATGATTTTGATGGTTTTGTCTATGTATTAGTGTATATGGTGTGCGCTGATGTGGCTTAGACTCCGGTGGTGGTCTCTATGATGGTGGGAGTAATGGAATTAATGCCAGGAGTGAGGGTGTGGGAGTCCGAAGGAGGGTGGGCCGAATTTGACGTAAAAGTTGGAATTTTTGGATTTTTGTTGCATTGCGTCCGAAGATGTCCAACAAGGCCGATTCGCGCGTGAAATATGCGTTGACAGAGCGGGCATGTTGGTAGGGCCTAAGCATCGACGGTGTTGGCCCGGGGCGCTGATGACTTTCGTGCCGCTCTTTTGGCCTTGGCGCCGGTGATGCTGTTGTCCTCATAGATCGCTGAACCAGTCTTCACGGATCTTCTCTATGCCGGTCTATCCTGGGCGAGGTCATCCCAGGTCACCGGGTTGATTTGCAGTTGCTTCAGCGATTTCTTCAGTGTCCATGTAGCATCGTTTTTGACCTCCCTGTCGGCAAGCACCCGTAGCGACATCTCCGTAGAAAAGTCGTTTGGGTAGTCGCTCGTCGTCCATTCTTACCAGGTGGCCGCTCCATCGCAGTTGCACTTGTCTCAGCATGGCGTGGATGCTGAGGATTCCGGTCCGCCTCAGGACTTCCGTGTCCGGGATCCTGTCTTGCCATCTCAGCTTCAGTATTCTGCGGAGGCAGCTGAAATGAAAGTAATTCAGCTTACTGACTTGGCTCGAGTAGATGGTCCAGGTCTCTGCTCCGTTAAGGAGTGTCGTCAAGACAACGGCCTTGTACATATTCAGTTTGGTGTTCAGGTGAATACCGTATCGATTCCACACGGAGGCCTGCAGTTGGCCAAACGCCTGGCTGGCTTTGGAGATCCGTTGGGCAACCTCGTCATCGATTCACGTGTTGCATGACAGCGTGCTTCCTAGATAAGCGAAGGTTTCCACGTTTTTGAGTTGAGCACCGTTGACATTGATTTGGGGAGCATTCTATTCCGCGCTGGGTGGCGGCTGGTGCATGACAACCGTTTTGGCTGTACTGATTGTTAATCCAAAATTGGTGCAGCCAGCGTCGAAGAGGTCCATGCTCCTTTGCATGTTCTCCTCCGTCACGGTGTTAATTGCGCAGTCGTCCGTGAAGAGCAAGTCATGGACTCTACCAGTAGACACGCGCATTGATGCCTGCATACGCCGACTGTTGATTAGGTGCCCTTTAAATTCTGTAGGCAGTGCGGATCCGAGGATGCTCATCACGGTAGGCGTCCATCAGCATAGCAGAGCACATGAGACCGAACAGGGTGGGGGCCAGTAAGCAGCCCTGCTTCACTCCGTTGGTCACTGCGAATGATTAGGATACCGTCCCGTTGTCAGTGACGCGCGCCGTCATCCCGTCATGAAGCTGGCGCACCATGTGCGTGAATCACTCAGGATAGCCGAATTTTTGCATGAGTTCCCACAGTCTGTCGCGATTTTCCCTTTCAAAGGCTTTTGTCAGATCCATGAAGGTAGTGTTAAGGTGAGTTCATATCTCCTAGCACTTCTCTTTTAGCTGGCGGGCAGCAAAGATCATGGCGGTTGTTCCGCGGTGTCGGCGGAAGCCAAATTGGCTTTCCGGGAGCAGACCCTGCTCTAGGTGACCGTTCAGACGATTGAGAAGGGTACGGGCGAAGATATTCCCGGCGATGTTGAGCAACGATATGTGTCTGTGATTATCACAGAGTTGCCGGTTGCCCTTCCGCTTGTAGAGATGGACGATGGTCGCGTCTTTGAAATCCTGAGGAACGTGTCCTTGCTGTAGAAGACGGCGGTATCTCAGGAAGGCTTTTATGGTGGCGTCAGTCCGAAGGTTCATGTAGGCTTTGTGTAGTCCATTCTTCTCTGCGAGTAAGTTGCTGATGTTGGCGTCATTGTCGTCAAACCATTCCTGGTTTTGACGGCGTGCGCGTCCGAGGACTTATAGGGTGGTGGACTGGATGACATTTCGCAGTTGACACTATCGTGTTTCCACGGGGGCATTATTATCTGGAGCATGCAGGTTTTCCAGTTTCTGGGTTATTTGGTTGCTGAAATCGAAACAGTGACCAGACAGATTTAACAAAGTAGTAGTTAACTTACCTGGCGGTCGCTTACCTTGGGGCCTTCGTCGGGGCTGAAGTCGGAGCCTCATCTGGGAGATGATGAGGCGGTGATCCGTCCAACCACCGGCATCATGGATCGCCTTCTTTACCAGCACGTCCTGTCCATCTCACTTCCGGACGAAAACATATTCCAGCAGCTGCCAGCACCACGACTGAAGGTCAATCCACGTGGTATTCTCTCGCGTCGGAAGGCGGAAGAATGTGTTGGTCAGCAGGAGACGGTGTTCCGCAAACGTTCGCAGAAGAAAGAGTCCGTTATCGTTACAGCTACCGAGACCGTGGGGACCCAGCACTCCCTGCCAGGCAGCGTTCTCCGTCCCGACGCGGGCGTTGAAGTCACAAAGGTCAATTAACTTGTCCTCTTTCGGCACAGTCACCAGCAGGTCATGCAGGTCCTCTTATAATTTGTCCTTTGCCACATCAGAGCTCGTCATTGGGGCAGCGTAGGCACTGATGATGATGGCGAGCTTTCTCCCCTAAGAGGCAGGCGGAGGCTCATCAGGCGATCATCGATACCCTGTGGCAGACAGGGCAGACGTCCCACGATGTCGTTCCGGATGGTGAAGGCAACGCCAGCGTCACGTCGCTCTGCCTTTGGCTGGCCACTCCAGAAGAAGGTGTAGCTGTCACCCACCTCCCCCCAGCTGACCCTGCTTTGAGAATCGGGTCTCACAGAGAGCAGCAATGTCCAACTTGCAGCGTGCCAGTTCCCGAGCGACTAGCGCCGTCCTAGGTTCCAGCCGGTTGCTCCTAGGATGGTCTAAAAGGGAACGAACATTACAGGCTGCTAGTGTGAGTGGACTCTCCTACGCGAGGAGGCAAGCAGTGCTGTCCCTAAATAGGGCTGCTCGGACATCACAGACGGCTGCCAAACTCTACATTGCGTCACAGTTTTGTTTTAGTGGGGGAGCGACCCGAGTTAGCCTGGGCCGCCTACGGGTTTGCTGCCGCCCCCACCGTAGGACTTTTTGAGAGGGGAGAGGTGGGACGTTCGGGAGTCAGACACACAGGTGTGGAGGTACACACAACACCGGAGACACTCACCTGGTTTAGCCCGCTGGTTGTGGCGGTTGCCCGAATGTGGCTGCTGGGAAGAACCAGCTTCGAGGAGCCACAGGTGAGAGATGGGTACTAGCTAGAGGTGGCCACAGGAGCATTCACCACCTATACTAGACAGGTGGAGAGACCAAATGCTACCAGTGTGATGCTAACCCCTTCACTCAATTTCCTTACCAGTGGCCTAGTGCACGCACACGCTTATAGGAAACCAAGCCCAAAAGTTGTTTGTCTCTTGAACATTATTAAGAAAATGTCCTCAGGTGGATGAAATGATGAAATATTACGTGCGTTTGAAACTATCTCGGTGCGCTAAAAGCCGTAGTTTGGAATGTTGCCAACTGCCTACATTACTCGGACCGCATAGTCAGCCCAACCGCAGAAAATGGTTGGTCTCGCGCAAAATAGAACGATGGGTACCTTTGCTCATATTCTAACCCTAACAGTAATATTACTACCAAACCAAACCATAACCCTAACTTTTTATGTCGAATAAAAATTACATTCTGTGGGAACCTTTAGGTCTAATAACTCACACCATGGATAAATGCTTCAGTCTACTTTGCTTCACCGAAAAAAGTGTCGCTCTTTAACTGCAAAACTGTCACTTTTCAAGCGAATTTGGTGTCTCGTCTTGCCAAAAAGTACTGCACAAGTGGTATTTACATAATTTTCCAAAGCGCAGTTCTTGCAAACGCCATACATTTTAAGCACCGACATTATTCAACAAATGCATCTCGAGGCTAACTATTTTCATAAAGGTTTGTGTTCATTTTAGCTGCTAGTAGAAAATCAAATCTTCTCTAATTAAAACCATTTAAATATACTCTGACTGGACGGACTGGACTGGCGGCCGCCAAGTTTCACACAAGTAGGTCAAAGAAATAATTCAAAGCTATCAAAATCCTCTACTAATATGCGTTTGTTACTTCGTTTTAGCTAAGTAGGCAATATAGTTAAACTCCAACTAAAATCATTTTCCCTCCGGTAGATGAAAGCACTTCCATCCCTGCCATTAATAACAAAAGGATTTTTCCCTGTTTTAAGGCCACTTAACACACCAATTTCAGGATGGGATCGGCCCAAGTGCAGTAGTGGAATACTTATAATAAACCTTGAGAACAATAAGTGGAAAGAAAACGAACGAAGGAAAAACTTATTTTGCAGACATTGAACAATCGTGACTGGTTGAGGAGAGTAAAATATAAAGGCACGTGTTGATTGATATGGTATGCACGGAGAATGATGAAACTGTGAATGAAATATTTAACCACGTGCACAGAAGAAATAATTTTCTAGGAAAGCCTGAAATAGTGAAAAAAAGGAATAACATTCGTAAACAATGGCGTATAACCTTTTGATTCCAAAGCTTCCAAGCTTCCTTTGCAGGTGCAAACTAACAACATATACCGAATTATTACGTGTATGATTCATTGATTTTCGGTGTTTACTGGAAGTACCATTTCACTTTTTTGAATGCTTATGTTTATAGTAGCAGAATATTTTGATTTTCAAAATGGTATATTTTATATTTTGAACATCATCTAAATCTGCACTCATTTCTGACATTTCAGATCTGCCTATAATGCATTGCATAATTAATCTTTATCACACATCCACTTGTGCTAAGAATAGCCAAAACATATTGATCACGTTGAATCTCTTTAGCAACGATTGATTTTACGAATCGCAGATGGGTTCGGCACAAGACTATGGACGTCCCATGTTACAGGTGACCCTACTCTTCACTCCAAATGGAAGTGGAGTGAGATAGAGGCTTTTTTATTTGGTAAAGGTTATAACGTTTAGAATTATTATTAAAGTAAAGAATTTTAAATAGGGTTATGATGGATAGTGACCAATCTCTAAACTCCGATGGGAGGGGGTGAGCTTGATGGTTTTGTTAGGGTTTACCTAAGGAATATATTAAGGAAATTTCATTAGGGTTATGAAGGTTAGTCTTAGGATTAGAGCTAAGGGGTTAGCGTTGAGGTAAATTTAGGAGACGGAATATCGAACACCTGGAATTTAACGCCAAGCTACATGTATTGCTGGGGACGGGGTCGAGATTCTCGTGTCAGAGCTTTTAACGTACTGGCTTCGATAGGGCAAACTTTATTGCGAAATGAAATATTGGCCACTGGAACAACCTTCTCTAGTTAACTGACATTGCTATCTATTGTTGGGGCGTTTTGCGCAAAATCGAACAGACCTTCACGTAACTCGCATGGGCGGGGCGTGCCACACTGGGTGTCTTGCTCACAATAGCCAGGTTTAACGTAACCATTGATACGATGGCGAGAATAAAAGGATCACAGTGACCATGGTTGATGTGGACATCGCTCACTCTTTTCCCACACGCCGTCTACGCGAACAATTGACTATAATCCCTATCGTGTTAATATGGTGCCAGCTAACAAACCAGGCAGCAAAGTCAGCGGAGAAGTCGATAATTACAGGCCGCGTCAAAATAAATTTCAGTTGTACATTTGCGCAGCAGAGGGCTTCACAATGAGGAGCCGGTGCAAACATTCAAAACTGCAGTTAATTAATTCCGTCTCAACGAGTTCCTATGCTCGTATTGTAACCCTAACCATAGTATTACTCCCAAGCCAAACCATAGCCTTAACATTACCGCAACCATAACTTTTACCCGAATTCCCTGCAATTCAGCATAAGAACACCTGCATTACGGTGAAGTTTCTATACCCGTGTTTGAACTTATATTTTCCAGAGGGCAATTTTCACAGGCCGGGATGAAACGTTCCGCGAGGTCGTGTATATAATCACCTTTAGTTAATATGTAAATTTGAAATTCCAAGCGCGTAAGTAAGTTTCTTATCTTGAGCTGAAACAAGGAAAATCACCAAATTGACACTGAAAACTGTGTGTTACCATATCTTTCACCATCCTATTTAGAATGCCAGGCGAAGCAGTCCAAAAGTTGGAATGCACAAATTGATATTGTGATCTAAATAATTTTGCGTGGAATCATAAGACGGCCAGGCAAATATCGAAAGGACAACGTAGGCATTGATTTCAATCGTTTATATCAAAAATTGGATAGAAACGTTCTTTCTCTAGATCGCAGCTGGAGCTAATACATCGTGAAGCCCTTTGCCAAACGTTTGGCAATTACTTCCGATATGCACCCAGACTGACATACAATCATGTGAGATATAAATGCCGATGATTAGCTGCATAATATTAGTCTATTTATTTGATAGTGATATATTGTTTAAATGAGGCAAAATATTCCAATCTACCATTGTACTAGACGGAAGTTTAGGCAGAGATGAGAGCAGAGGCAGATTCAATAAAGCAGTCAGGAAGGAGGACATGCGACTCCTGGAAGACACACGCATTCTCTCAAACTAAACATCACACAACTTGTCGATCTTTGACAAGCGCGTTGACCTTTCTCCGTCAAATGCAGTACTGCGAATTTGTCTGGATAGTGTACTCGAGTTTATAAATATCAATTTTATGTCCATTTCAGGATTATGGCGCACGTCTATCTACAACCAACTACTCTATGTTGTAATTAGTGAGCCAATTATATGGCGTCTGTTACCCAAATCAAAGTAATATTCGTGTACCTAGGACGACAAGCCGAGCTCCTTCTGGAATTGCTCTGTATAAACTTTTGGTAGGATTTTACAAGTGAATCAGAAAATGTGTGGTTAATTTTTTTAACATGACTATAACTGTAGGTCCAGATATTCCCAATCACTCCGCGGAAAATCCTGATCTCTTGACACAGTACGTCCACACCCCGGTCTATGGGAATAGCTCCCTCATTATTCAACTGATTGATCAAATCCATTGCCCGAACCATTGGCAAAAAGAAAATGCCACTGTTTCCAGCATTCCCACTTTGTTAGAATAAATCCTTCTATTCATCCGTCATCAAACCTGGTAGATTGGACGGCACTATGAAGTTGCTTTAGAATTCATTCAAAAATAGGTCAAAATGATTTTTTTTTAAATTCATAACATAATCTTTTAAAATTTGGCTAACTGAATAAAGGCAAAAAGTCTTAAATCTCTTACAGGAATGATTTTTGACATGAACGTTATTCATTTTCTTCATTGGCGCTACTCAGGATAGTCAAAATATAAAATTCTTAGTTGGGGCTGTATACCGCTCTCCAGCGCGCAAACCCAAGGGCATCACTTAACTTGACCGTTAGAAATAGAACTTGTTTGCGTGTGGCGTAGCAACATCTTCAAAGAACACCTAAATAAATAACTAGCAGCGCACTTTTTTGTTTCAATGAACAGAAACGCACAATATGGAGACAGTGCAAAATCCAAAAGTTAAGCATTATTCTAGAAAAACCTGTAGAAGGGACAGAATAGCTAAATAATACAGACAGTTAATCCACCGAAGACTGCACTTAAAAATATAAAAGGAGTGCAGAACGCCTAACTGATAGGAAATTAATGCACTATGCGATTGAACATATATAAATAATTAACTTTTATGGTCATATCGACAGAACACGTGAGTCAGTATTTTATAATAAAAACGAACTAGAGTACGAGTACGTAATTCCCAGTAAATTTATAGATCATCTAAGGTAAATGAATTCAACTTTTATTTCACCTGAAATGTCTGAATTATTCTAAGTAGACTACTAAATTACTGAGGATCCCAGGGGTTAAGTGACCAAAATCAACGTGTTCTAAAATTTCCTCTAGAATTTTCTCTCTTTGCCTTTTTCGTGGCTCAATGCATGAATTTTCTAACAATTACTACCGCCCTCGCAGTGCACGTAGTTTCGCGATGTTCTATTCCAGCATCGATTGAAACGAAAGGTAAATATCGATGGTAAGGAAGGAACACTTTCCCAAGTTTTACAACAGCATCTCAATTTAGGATCTACGAGGAAGTTCATTATGGGCCCAATTTTAACGTACGTACTCTATGCAACCTCAAAAACCTCGAAAGCAGTTGCATAAACTTTTTTAGTACTGAATCCGAATTATTTGGTTAAAATAAGTAGCACTGGTTTTTATATCAATTTTTTACCTGATTCGCCGCCATTTGTGGTTGCGTGGCCTGAATTCCCACAAAGGGAATTTTCGTAGGCCACTCGAAAAATTACTTGCTACCTCAAACTGTCTGCAAACTAAGTCGTCGAAGATGCTTACAGGGAAAAAAACAATAAAACATAAATTATGAGCATCTAAGTCAGGGCTCAGAGGATAAGTTCCAGATGACAGTAAATAGTCATATTTTCTGAGATTTCTTTATCGTGAATTTTCTGCTTATAATTTTTCAAATCACACTTTCGAGTCACACGTTGTATACCATCTCACATCTCTCAGACACGAAATGCTGATTCTATAAATAATCACTGGCTACTGACTGACTATCACCTGGCGGCACATACCCCACTTCTTTTCACAACCAAAGGGTTTAACTGAACAGACGTTATCCCTGTGGGAGTTGGTTTCGCCGGAAATTCTCGTGTGTGAAAACATTATTTATAAAACAGCCTCTCGTTTCTTTAGCGCAATGCGGTCAGAATTCACATATCTTAAGATGGCATGCGTCACATGACTCGTTAGTTAAAGATAGTAATGTGTATAAACAGGCAAGAATTTGTCTCCCCGGCAATCTATGTAGTGAATTAGAGAAGGGGTGAATTTTGCATCGTGGACACGCTGACGCCTGATGTGATCCTAATTACCATTTTAAACATGTTAATTGCATGTTTTTGGTTGGCCGCGCTTTTTATCGAGGGACCTGTGTGTAGGGTGTTTGACTAACTCTCCTAAAACTTTGCTTCTACTAAAGCAAGGGAGAGTGTGCAGCGGATAAAGAACTCACAGCAACATGCATTCTAACATGTGTGGCATGACATTTTACGGTGCGCAATAGCAGGTGACCCTTATCAATACGGTGAGAGTTTAAACCGTGTCTAGGTAGCCTGTGCAGTTTGGGTGCATTCGTCTACCTGCTGTGCATACTCTTTTGCATTCTAGCTGCTAGCTGCTATCCACTGCGCCTGTGCAAATTTAAACTAATCGGTAACTTGGGTGAGCTGTTAACTAAACCACGTGACAGATGTGTGCCTACTGATAGCTTATCTGACGAGGGAGTAAACTTCGACTTCGTCGGAAGGATGCTCACCAATTTAGATACGGGACCAGTTCTTTTTTTGTGCCTTGAGATACTATGTAGAGCCCTCTCCTGCAGTCACATAAAGATAGGAAGTACATGCAAGTCGATAACAGCTTATAAATTCGAAATCGCCCTTCCATACTCCCTTGTCATTGTCTGAACTCGTTTTTTTAAAATACAGCATTGGTTGGAGCCTAAATCAAATGTTTATTCTTTGTAGTGTTCTCCATTTTGCATGCTATTAATTAGTTTCAAAATATCACCCAATAATGTACAATCTCCGAGTATAACCTTCATTAGTTCAGTGGAAACTGAACTCAGGATAACAATGGGCTTTTAGGTTGGTAAAGTTTGAAGTTCATTGATGCTCATTTAAGAAGGATAAGGGAGGTCAGCAGAACGGATCTACTGTTCTGTTGAAGTTTAGAAAGCTGGTCGATGCTCCATTATCAGTGCGCTAAGTGCACAAAAGCCAACAGTTCTGCAAATATTTCCCCAACTAATTCGGCCTTCAGCTGGTCAGTATTTTCTTGCTTCCCTTCTTCGGCTATTTGCCACATGTTTAATGTGCTTGACTGCTTTTTACTTGATGAGTCGCAACATCGATGCAAGATGACTGAGTCCTTGTGATTGTTGTCCAGTCCGATAGATCTCTTGAGACCAAATCAGGTGAGTTCACTGTCAGATCATTTCTACTTAATTTTTATGAATTCTTTGTGGCCGCCCTATCTCAATCGTTGTAGTCCTAGTGATGCACCACTTTATAAGCCACATGAAAATAGAATAACTGTCTGGCACCTGAATAGCAAGTCCCAAGCGGTAGTCGTTGTCCGCCCCCCTTTCTAATGCCCAGGTCTCGTGCCCCCTTTAATGGCCTGACCTCGGATGCTTGCCCCCTGAAGGTCACGTTTATGACCAATTCCCTTAATGAAGAATTTTGCCTCGACTTAAAAGGCAGTACCTACTCCGGTGGATTGTAACAGTCAGAAAACTGCCTCGGAGACTCCTCTAATGTAGGACTGGCCTCCAGACATTCGGTTGCTGTTCTTTGGCTTTGCTCTGTAAAGTGGTTTAGTTTTTCTTTCACACAGAGGATGTTGGGAAATTGTAGGATGTTCGTGTTTTTCGTAGGATGGTGTGTCGCACTACGTTTCAACATTTTGGAATAGAGTTCGGACACAGATACGTTCGTGAGATGGGGGATTCTTGGTATTTATGTGCAGTTTTTGACTTGTGCCTGTGGATTTTCTGAACAATGTGGTTTTCGGTTGCGCGCAGACACAGAAGGACGTTAAGGAAGGAGTTTTGATTGCTTGTTTTTTCGTCCACCATGAATTGAATGTTCGGATCAATTTATTTCAGTTATCATCTAGAGTGCTTCATGTGAGCTATTTTGACAAGTAAGAAGGTTTCATCGACACCAAGAGCCCAAAACTTGGTTTGAAAATTAGTGGATATCCGGTGTTTTTCCGCTGAAGGATCACCTCTGAAAACAAGCTGGTTATGGCGAACCCTCGGAAGTGCTTTCAGTTTGTCTATCCACTTGTTCGTCAACGGTAGAATTCGATATAAAGTTAAGCATATTGAAACTCCAGCAAATGCTGTGACTTCATGGAACTGGCTCTCGTCGAAGCCTTCATTCAAGAGCTCTTTTGCAGTGTCCGTCGCTAGCTGCCGTACGATCGAGGAGAATATTGAAACACCTTCAAATGGCCCTATGGGCTCATCTGGCTCCAACTTTAGACATTTTGCAGCTTTTGTAACATACTGGAAGGAGCTTATGCTGTTTTTTAGCCTTCCACTAGAAAGTATGATGCCTAAACATCCAATCTCCTTAATAACAGATAGGAGTGTCTCTTAGGGATAAAACAGTTCTACTAGACTTCTTTGCATTGTATACCTTTGGTACATCGCTCAAAAATTTCAGAATTGTTATAAATCTTTTTCGGTGAGCTTTTCCTGTTTTTTGCAATTTGATTAATGTTAATTATTCTGACACAGCTGTGAAAACCTCCGTGGTTTCAGTGGGGATTGAACTCACTCCAGTATATGTTAGGCTTTTGTACAACCAACTCTCTAACCACCTGAGCTAGGAGACTCCATCCGGGGGCCATGACTTTGGTTAAATTTTCGCCCATCAGTTTTGTATTTGCTATCGTGGGATCTGATCATGGCAAGCCCGATGAGTTTTTCGGAACTGGATAAGATATAATGGGTAACTATGCTCAAAACACTGACCAATTACTTTTTTTCTTCCTTATTCTATGTGCATATCAGCTCAAACAGGGAATAAAAGCTTGGGGATATTAAAATATACCCCCGAAGCATTTTTGCGGTCAAAAATGATGAGCAACATTAACTTAATCTTCATTTTCCAAGTCAATCAAGCAGATTTTAGAGGACTGGGTACATGCTGTTGGACAAAGGCTAGCTAATCTATAAGAAAACAGGGTAATTTGGACTTTAAATGCTTAAGATTCAAGAATGTTGGTGATCGATGATGGCCATTTGACAACGAGAAAAGACGAAATTATTAATCGGTAAAGCACACGTAGGCCAATTAGTTGGACAATTAAGTTGAAAAGCAAATCAACTGGACAATTTATACGAAGCAAGTTAGTTTCAACCGGACTTGCATTGGAAAGTAATTATCAGGCAGTTACCTGCTATAATGACATCTTCGAGTGAAGGGTAGCGTGCGTAGCGTGTTTTCTTTTCAATTTGTATTGGTGACCTCGGAGACTTCTTATCTTTGTCATTTTTTTTCATTTTTTTCATTTCATGTTTTCATTTCAAGTCAGCCATCTGAAGAGCACAAATTACTCCTCCGACAAGTTTGAAAACTAAGACCATATCCCCTTTGTATTGCCTATAAGAGAGAGGAAAAATTTCAAATCCTTCTAGTCGGCCCTCATAGGGTAAGCATTTCAATCGGCTGAACTTTCTTCAACAGAGCATATTCATGTTTCGTGCAATAGGGCCACACCTGAACGCAATATTCCAAAACCGGCCGGATAAATGTTCCAAAAACGTCCCGAAGAACCTCTTCGTCAAAATTAACGAAGGATCTCCTGATTGCGCCTAAGATACACATAGCTTTCTTTGCTATATTCGCACAGTGCGACGATGGTTTGAGGGTGGGTGTTATCCATATACCCAAGTCCTTTAGAATATTTACCTCCTGGAGTTGGTAACCACGGATGAATTACTGATATTAAAACCTTATCATCCTTCTGTTAATATACCGCAGTCGGATTATTTGGCATTTGTTAAGATTAAGGTTCAGCATCCACTCATCACACAATGTTTGCAAGCGATCTAATTTTTGTTGTAATTTTCGCGCATCTTCCGGTTTTTCGATGGCGTTCCATAATAATAATAAATTGTATATTCATATATTACTTCAGATCCTCAGCGAACATAACCTTCTCGCATGTCAGACAATCAAGGCATTCGTTTACGTATATCAGAAACTAAATTGGACCCAGAACGCTCCCCTGCGGAACTCCACTGTGAATGGTTTCCCAGTGAGACTTGGCGTCTCCAATAAGAACACGTTGGAGCCTGCTTGGGAGAAAGTCGGCCAAACATTTGAGTAGGTTGCCAGTCAAACACATTTGACGCAGCTTAAAGATCAGACGTCTGTGTGGAACCCTGTCAAAGGCTTTGTTAAAGTCAATGTAGACCACATCACCTGACAAACCCATTTCTAATGATTCTGTCCAACTTTCCAGGGATGTGAGCAGGTTTTTGACGTAGGATCGACCACTTCGAAATGTATGTTGATATGAACTTAGCAAGTTATTCTCTTCAAGATGCCTCATCAGTTCCGTTTTGATTATCTTCTCCATCATTTTGCAACAGATACTTGTGAAACTGAGGAACTGAGGAACTTATTCGACGTTGAAATCTCTGCTATTCCTTTTCTGGAATGTCAGCGTCTGGACTCTCTCGTCCATTTGGTTGGCATTGAAATATTAGACCGACAGAAAAGAAATTATAATTTTCTTTTACAAAATGTTTCCCAAGACAGATGACCTTTTGGCGTTGCCGTAGACTTCCTGTGCTCGTGCGGCTTCAACTATAAATAGCGGAAGCCAAACGCCTCTCCTCACATAGCAAAAATCCCTATATTAGTCATCCTTTTTTAACCAATCGAGGAAGACTCCATCTTTGCACAACGAGGTCACATAACCCGTTATCTAGAAGGTGCAAAATGTTTCTTTTGTCGGGGTCTTAAACCGATGGAAAGAAATAATGTGTCTCCCCTCTCACATAGGTCTTCGGCCTCTCGATCTATTATCCATAAGTCTGTTCATAGCTATGCAAACCATAAAGAGACGGTACAGCAATCTCCTCTGTTGCCCGGTTAAAAACCCCTTTAACTTCCCCTCTCACTTTTCTTACAACGAATCCATTAACGCCTTCTCCCTCGCGAATAGGAATTTTAAACTCAGTAACTATCAAGCATGCCAGAAGCTCATCTGTAATGTCTAAATGGCCAAGACCGTCTGCTTCTCCGTTTCAAAATAGTTTTACTTGCATTCCTACTGTTGCATTTGTCTAAAAAACTAGGTCAAGTCCGCTTCGTTCCCAATTCACGTCATCCAATCCGGTCTCAGATGTTCCATCTACAAGACTGCGTTGAAAAACTTGGGGTGGTTGTCTTCTTTATGTTAGATCGTCTCTTGCACATTCCCCTTAGGAGCTTAGCATTTCTACGTTTTCTGGATATAATTGTTTCGTTTCAGTTGTCCTCACACACAGGAAAAAAACCATAATTGGCTGTGTCTATAATCCTCCTTGTAATTCTGGCAATGAAAGTCAGCTCTGTGGACACTTTGAAAAATGTGCAGAAGCTCCGTTTGAGGTCAAAATAATCATAGATTTAAATTTGCCAGAAATTGACTGGAATTTAAAAACTTCTCCGCCAAAAGTTGAGAACGTATTGAACACCATTTATTTTTCAAACATGCCTCAATTAGTCAGCTTAGTGAACAGAAAATATAGTATTTGAGATTTTATTTTTACTACTTTTGCCCATCTTTTGCTTATGAATTTCCATCAAAACTTTTTTACAAGTGGTCATGCATTGATTCATTGTTGTTTTCCAGTCTCCTCCTCTGTTAAGCCAGAAATAAAACGTACCTATTTTGACTTTGCTCCTGCTAAGAAAGAATTATTAAACAATTTTACACGCACTCGGGATTGGTCAACCTTTTTTCAAATAATGATCCAAGTTTTTCCACGATACATTGCAAGGCCTTACAGAAAGCCTCCTCTATTTCATTCCACAAAAGACCATTATATTAAATGCTGCTTCTTCCACGGTGCTACACTTTCTTCAAAATCAGCTTAAAAAATTACGAAAGAAGCTTAAGGACCCGTCCAAAATTTGTTATTGGTCCACTTAAGGATCGCACAAATATTTAGATTAGCTTCAAAAATGAGGATCCCGCGAGATAGGCGTACGTAGTCTCTAGCAATAAGCGATGATAATACTTCCATATCTGTTGCTCGAGTTTTCCGCCTCCGTCCTTCCGCTTAATCTCACAAAGTCATTCCGCCCTTACTCGATTGCAATAATAAATTCATTACAGAGGATGTGGACAAAGAGGAATTGTGAAATTCCTTCTTTACCACATAGTTTACCCTTGAAACCAATCCGATTTCTTTCGCTCCCCCTGACCTCTCATGAGTTGCTCACTAACAATGATTTCGTTCCTAAAAATATTCAGAAATAGGTAAGCCAAATTAATCAATCATACTCAGTTGGAAACGACAACATCCCAAATTCTCTTAATAAACAGCTTATTGTTTTTTTCCATTTGCTGAAAAAAGTGTTCTTAGTGTTTCTCGGCCACGCCCGGGCCACCAGCAGACACAAAATAGTACATACTCCAAATAAATAATGATCTTTTCCATCTTTTTAAACCGTTTTCGATTACATTTGACAAAAAATTACCAGAAATACTCCAATTCTCGCAGCTGACCAAGAAGAGCCACCAAGCAGCAATACTGAAGAAAGCAGTGCACTATTGAACTCGACCGAAAGTAAAATAAACATTGAAGGGCTGGCGCACTGTGATAGACGCTGAGAACTCACAACCAGAGATTAGGAGTGACCGTGGACTCCGCTTGGAAATATAAGCAGCACTCATCCATCTTGACAAACTTAAATCGCCGGAGCACGAAGCAAAAGGGCTGAACAACATCAACAAGCTAGATTATTATCATCGCAGATAAACGTATAAGGTAGAAAGACACAATATAAAGCGAAACAAAAAGAGAAAAGAACGAAATCATTAGAAACCCTCTAAGTCAGTTGACATACAGAAAGAAAATAGGCGAGGATGAAGCCATCTATTGCATTTCCCCAGGTTCGGGAAATCTGGTGCCCACAGAATCCGGTAATACAACATTTGATCAGTGATCGACGGCCCCTGAAAAATCAACAAACAGTTATCATAATGTAGCTCCAACACCACGAAAGAGTCACAGCAGCACGATCTATACATGTTCATCGAGCTACGAAATGGCATAAAATAGGCCTGCGACTTGTCAATAGACCTAGATTCAACAAAACCAAATACAGGCTTTCCAAACGCTATTCGAGCGAACGCAGCATCCGAAGAACTTTCGCTGTTTAAAAAAATCCAAAGTGATACCCAGAAATCAACCAGCATGATCACCTATGAAGACCATTTGGAACACATTAATAAAGGCAGTGAAAAAAAATGTATGATTCAACCCTTCATCACTAAAAGAAAGCAGATTGCAGACAGTTTTTTACCTGACATATCATTTTGTCTGGTAGTTCAGGGAGTCCCCGAGGCTACTGGTGAAACCCCAAAAGAAAGGGTAAAACAGGATCTGCTGTCAATCCAAAATTTAATAAATTACACAAAAGAACCAGGTGTGATACACAAAATCCAAAGGATCTTTCTATTGTGGCCTTTCATTAGAAATTAAACGTAGGAGGTGAGACCAAGACCGTTGGAAGTCGTCTTGGGAAGCAAACAGCAGGTAGATCTACTGTCCTCTCAAACTTACAGACTACAAGAAATAATCGTAGAGAGTTTTTTTCAGCCGGATTACTCTCCCATCGATTGGATGAAAATAAGAACACTGATAGCAAATTGATAATACGTCAATACGAGGGGTAAGTTAACCTAAATATTGAGACAGAAAAATCATAAAACGGTGCGCTCCTTTTTATGGGAATATCGGGTGAAATTGATGGCAACCGCGCTTGTCAGGAGCCCTAGCAAATACTTATAAATTTAAACACAGACAGGGATTGAATATATCATGCAAAATTTCCAGCACTAAGAATTCGTAGAAAAGCATGGTTTCCCGTTTTTCGAGAGGCCATTGGCAATCCTATAGTCGACGAAAAAGTGACAACCGATAGATTTAACGTTTTCTTGTCCAAAACATTTATTGAAAATGCAGCCGTTCCCCTTCCGAATATTCAGGTTGAGCCGGTGCCGTCCTCGAAACCATGGCCTTTACCCTCTAGGACGTAACCGTAGTCGTTTGCTGTTCTCGTCAGTGTCATATTCCTGGACTATATGGTATACTGTTCAGTACCATCGGTAGGCCAAACTACTGGGTTTTGCCTCAGAAATTTCAAAACCGTCAATATAAGACCCAGCCTTTATAAAATGTATGTCAGACCTAGTCTCTAATATTGCTTGTTTATATTTAGCCTTCTGTATGCTAGTGAACAGAAGAAGATAGAATCAGTTAATCACTTTTTACATAAGCAGTTTTCTCTTGAGAAGACCGAAACCTGTCGTACCAATAACGCTCTGAGCTTACTAACCTTGACCAGTTGTAGCTCCGCAGATTACAGAATTGATATTTTTATTTCTTCCTCAGGCACGCACCGTTAGATACCGTCAGTTTTTTTTCAGTATATGCTAGAGCGATCTCGAAGAAGCTACATAAAAGTATCAAAATTCAGCAAAGCTATCCTTTGCTTACGTGACCTGTCACTAGTTTTCTACATTAAGGACACCTTCCACAAATTTTGGGTGCTTACTCGGTGGAAGCTCTCTTCCGTTCTGATGGCGTTCTTGGACTCTGAATCCTGTGCCAGAATTCATTTTGAGTGCAAAATTACTAGCTCTGCAGTCCTTACTTGGCTTTTTCCTCAGTCAACAGCGAGCAATCGTTCGCCGACATACCTGCTGCTGGTGCAGAATACCGGATCCATAACACTGAAGGGAGAAGGTCTATACCGTGCACCTTTGTCAACCCTACCCCATCCGTTTTTCTCCTAGAAACACTGGAAATTAGGTCGTTAACTGGTCTATCTGCATTCAAGCGAAGACTGCACATTTATCGTTACACTACTTTTAGTTACCATTTATTTTCCTCATCTTTTCCATGCAGCTTTGTCCATGACTCGTAGAAAGGACCATTGGGAATTTAAGAGACCTTATTGAAACTATTTCTCTGCCTGGAGTACCCAGGAACCATGATTTCTCCTTATACCACCAGTCATTCAAATGAAGGAAGACATTAGCACATCACATTTAATAATGCTCCCGTTTCGTTGGATACAGACCATCATCATACTACAATTCTGCATCCTGAGATGCTGAGACCTCAGGTTCACTTACGCCTTTTTGCGAGATTTTGTTTCGTGCATCTTTGTGATCAAGAACGAAACATATCGACGTTTAATTATTTCCTTCTGAAATGCTCCTGCAGTATTAGCCTACTCTACCCCTTACCTTATTTTCCTAAGCAGTTTTTCTCCTACGTACTTTTCAAAAGTCGAGTCCAATTGTATTTTGCCTTCAATTTCAATGTCAAAGGTTTTTCAATGCCAATTTGTTTTTCAAAATTCATTTTAAAACAACGCTTATTATTGCCCTAAAAGGATAAGTTATGCCTACATTATTACATATTTGTAAATGTTATCTGCACACTTAGTCATACTTTTATTTCGGTACAAATTGAATTCTTAATTATCAATTATAAATTTTTCGAAAAAAAGGTGAGCTCAAAACGAAGCAGTGGGAAAAATCCTACAATGAAAGCATGGGCAGATTTTAATCGGCCCCTACTTTCAAAAATCACGCAGAAGTAATCAACTGTTTTGCAGATTATACGGGGGAGCAGAGTAAGTTGCTTTTGAGTATCGGTTGAGTCTATAAAGAAGTCCCAAAAAGTGAGTACGAAGACACCAAAATGGGGCACACGGGGATGCAATTTTGCATGCAAACCCGGGAAAGACCGACAGTGGATGTGAGCCGCGACATCTTGGTTCCCAGGATGGAATTTTGAGGATATTAAGAAGCAAACGAAATAGAGGTGGTTTACACCGTGCGGGTCCGATTTTTGGTCTGAGGGGAGGGGCATGGTGACAGGAAGCATAGATATTTATTTTCGAATGATCTTCTTATTTCTTAGTGGTTATTGCTTGCGATCATGTATATAGCACGATCAATCAGTCCCTTTAGAGTCCAAGCGATGAGGTTAGAGAAGAGCTGTGAGGATCATCAATGAGCGTGGAACTGTGGACTTAATTACCGAGCAAACTACCAGCAACTGGCGAAAACTGAGAAATACGTCATCATCGTCAACATTTCGCTTATTATCGTAATGAGATGATGGTTAAAGTGGCAAAGCACATCTCTACACGGGAAAGGAATAAGAATGATTGAGTTGTTTAGCAAATTATTAACAGATAATTGTCAAAATCTAAGTTGCAATTTGAACAAATAAAGCATGCATTATTTGAATTTTAATCCCAGGATGATCCTTTTCGAATCAAAGAAGTTAAGTGTTTGGGAATGACACAGCCAGTGATGATTGTATGCCTTCTTATAAACGATACTTATGTAATTTCAATTTGAATACTGATACTGTAGGCAGTGACCTAAGTTCAAGACAATGATTTTAATGCAGGAATGCATTTTGGGATGCAAAAAAGAGTGAAAGTTTAGACGTAGAGCAAAAAGGCAACGTAATAGATATTGGGACTTTCGCGGGACGCAGTACCGATCTATTTCGGTGTGAGCATCAATACGTGGAAGAGTATGGCTGGAGTTAATGCGAAACAGAAAGCAAAGGCCAGCTTCGAGCCATCGAACAAAAAAATTTAAGGTTCGAAAATGGACATCTCTCCGTATACGAACTGCTGGACCCAGCACGGAGAAAGAGTCTCCAAGTAAATGCTCTCTAAACATTTTCGATTTTGCTACGGTCATGAGCATTCATTAGATCAAAGAAGGGGTAGCAAAAATACGTATATTTTAAAATCAATAAGAAAATCCAGTCTGTGCTTAGACGCAAACATCCTCTTTGCGTAAAACTTCCACTAGAGCAACCCACCTTAAGGATGAAGAAATTAGACCTTGACGCCCTGGAAAACGTTAATACCTTTATGTCTAAATATGGTTGTCTCTTCACGATCCTTAGTTGAGGGAAAGTTGTCTTCACTCACTTCTTAACAATGCGTGAAACTAGAACCTTTTATAAACATGGTCAGTACCAAGTCAATTAATAGACATAAGAGAAGTTTCAATTTTCTTTTAAAAAACGTCCCCAAGAGTAAAATCCCCCTGGACGTTGCATTTCATTTCCTTTACTCATGCGGCTTTAACTTTAAAGTCGCTGAAGCTAAAAGGTTGTCTTCCCGTAGCAAAAACCCGTTAGTTCTGGTCAAACTTTTTTCAGCGATTGAAGTTGACCTTATTTTCTCAAAGCATGAGCACTCAGCTCAATATTTGAAAAAAAAAAGTTGTTTATCTGTAGGGATAAAACTTCAATAGAACGTCGAGTTTCACCCTCATTAGCAAGCACGAGGCCTTCGTCCACACCTTCAATATCAAAAGTTATCTCAGAGGTTTATCCTGTAGCTAGTGAAAGCCCACGGCCCTCCGGATCGACAGGAATTTCGATTCTAGCTGAATCTTCACCCATTAACCTTGTTCCTTTTTATGTGAAATTGTGTCAAGGCCTCTTCTTTCTCATCCCAAGCAAACCATGCCTGCTATAGCTGCCAAATCTACTAAACCTAAGAAAACTCCTAGTAAATCTGAATCATTGGCTAATCCAGGCATTAAAATCAGTAACGTAATTACCGATGGGAAACCTGCTTACCCCTCAGCATCTACAACAGCTGCGAACGCTAACGTTAGCATCTTTCCCAACCCAAAAAGTGTTCGAAATCCCCAAATAATTAACTCTTCTATGTTACCAGTTTTTCGAAATCATTTATTCCTTTTTCAAATTCACGTTTTTCGCCAATTTATGCTACTTCCCTCAAAATCTCACTTCTATGCCACCCCCTATCTTTCAATCGCCACAATATAGCCTTCCTTTCCAAGGCTTTCATCCAAATATGCCGTTGTACAGTAATCTCAGTTCTCTTAACAGTAACATTTCGACAAATTGTAGTCCAGAGCAATTTTGTTTTCCACCTTTAGTTTCTTCTTTCCAGTTTTCTTCTCCGCCACCAAATTATCCTTTTTTATAAATACTGATGAGCGTAACCTGCAGCTCAGGAATACGCTCAGCTTAGTTTCACTCAATGCGAAATCAGTTGTAAATAAGATGGCTGAGCTTAGAACAGTAGCCTTTGAGCTTGATCCAGATGTGCTGTGCATCACTGAATCCTGGGCTCACTCTCTTATTTCTGACTCAACGCTTGCTACAGCTAATTTCAATTTTTACCGACAAGACCGCGCTGAAAAACGTGGGGGTGGTTGCTACCTTTATATTAAGTCATCCTTTGTACATTTCCCTTTTCAGCTGAGCATTTCGTCCTTATCTGGAAATGTATGCTTTGCATCAGTCATCCTCCCTCACAATAAAAAAAAGCGTTAATTGGCTGTGTCTATAATCCTCCGTGTTATTCTGGCAATGAAAGCGAGCTCTGTGAACTATTTGAAAAAGTTGCAGACACTCAATTTGATGTCAAAATAATTACGGGCAATGAAATTGGTCGATACTATTAACTTTTGAAACATTTCCCAACTGGTCGATGACGCAAAAGGGTTGCAATCGACAAACTTAGTGCCTGGTCGGCCAGGTGGCTTCTAAAGTGTAATATAACTAATTCTGTGCCCCTACACATAAGCGCCAGTTTAAAAGTATCTCGGAAACACCAGTACTTTATTAAAGGCAATGCGTTAAAAGAGGTGGAAGCACACAAATATCTGGGTCTGTGGACAACGGTGAATTAAATGCTCTCAGAACACTGTTAATAAAACAGTCCACAAGGAAACATGTGCACTGCATTGGATCAGACGTGCGTTTAACATGTTCCCCCTGATCTCTTCGGAATACTCTTTGATGTTTCTTGCGATCACATTTAGGTTACGGAACACCAGCCTGGATGAAGAAAGAAGAAAGAAGTTGATCTCCTCAAACAAGTGAAACGGAGAGCAACGAACATGGTCGACGGTCTTAAGGCTTACAAGTACCAAGAAAGATTTAAAAAGCTTGACATATTTTCTCTTTCCTACAGGTACTTACGGTGAAGCCTGGTCTGGACATTCCGGATTATCCAGGGCCATGATTCCTTCCTGAGATCAGGATTTCCTGCACAAATTATCTACGTGGTCATCCTTGCAAGGCAAATAGTGAACGCACGCGACTGAACCTGAGAATGTTTGGCTTTAGCCAACGAGTGGTACGACCTTGCAACTCGTTACCAAGTGAGACGGTTAACACTGACAGCATTTCTGATTTTTAAAGAAGGCTTGATGGCATAATATTTGAAAAAAATACGACTCACATCATTATTACTTAAAAACTGCCTATAACCATGAAAACGCATTCGAAGTTATATTATGCTTTGACTCAAAAACATTGTAGAGGTCCACAATTTTATATCGACTGTATATATGCAATGATAAATTTACATTAATAGGTTATCAAGGGCAATGCCTGTTACCCTTCAAAATATACAAAATACATTTACTTACTCGACTGTGTGACCACAAATTGAGTTCTGATATTAAAACTTCATCACGCTTCTGTAAGTAGACCGTAGTTGGATGCTTTCGCATTACTTGAATTTAAGGTTCAGCAGCCACTCATCACACCACGTTCGCAAGTTTTGCAAGTTATTTTGTAAGTTTTGCGCATCCTCCATTTTTCAATTGAATTCTTTAACTTTAGCTCATCAGCTAACATGACCTTCTTGCATGTCAGAAAATCAAGGCAGTCGAGTTCGTATATCAGAATCAGAATGGGACCCAGAACGGTCCCCTGTGAACCTCCACTGTGAATGGTTTCCTAGTGCATTTTGGCGTCTCCAATTCAAACACGTTGGTACCTGCATGTGAGAAAGTTAACCAGTCATTTGAGTAGGTGTCCAGTCACACCCATTTGATGCAGCTTCAAGATCAGACGTCTGTGTGGAACCCATTTTAAAGGCTTCCCTAAAGTCAATGTAGACCGCATCGACTGACAAACCAATTTCTAATATTTTTGTCCAGCTTTCCATAGATTTGAGCAGGTTTGTGATGCAGGATCGACCACTTCGATATTCATGTTGATATGAACTAAGCAAATTATTCTATTAAAGATGCCTCATCAGTTCCATTTTGATTATCTTCTCCATCATTTTGCAACAGATACTTGTAAGGCTGAGTGGGCTGAAACTATTTTGTGATGTCCTTTCTCCTCATTTATAGAAGGGTGTTATGTTGGTTAACTTCCACCCGGTAGGCAGAGCCCCCACCTTTATCGGGCTATCAAAGATCTTTGAGAGCAAAGAGGGCAGCTGGTCGGTGGGTTCATTCAGACTTTTGCGGATATGCCATCCGGGCCAGGCGATTTAGTGGGCTGTAGCCGTTTCAAAGTTTTTATTACTGTGTCTGTAGGGAACGACACTGTCCTTATTTTATCTATAGCTGTTGTAATACTGTGGTATTCGTTCGTCTGTATACACGGATATAAGGAAATTGGAAAAGAGGTTGTTCTTAGCAGAGTTATGTGTCAACTTCATGCTGAGGGCAATATTGCTAGCTCTGCAGACCTCAATCGGCTTTTTTTCTAAGTCGACAGCGAACAGCCGCTCGACGACATACCTGTTGGTGCAGAATGCTGGACCCGTAACACTAAATGGAGAAGTTCTTCACCGGGCACCTGTGTTAACGCGTCCCTGTCCTGAACTTAAATGTCTCAATAAGATGCAGTTTTATTTCCGGAAAACACCTGAAACAACGATCATGAGTTTTATTCACTGTCAGCTTGACCCTATACTGTATATATTTTTTGACCTTGCCTGTAATCTGGCAAAAAATAAATAAAATAAAATAAAAACTTGTTTCCATGAAAGTCTTATAGACAAGGAATGGAGTCCCGTTTTTGATTTGCCTTAATCCCGTAAGCAAATAACCTTTTCGAGTTTCTTGGTATTTCGTTGACTTTTTCTGACTCAAAGGCTGATCATTTTTTCCCCAGAGGTTTTCGATACCGATTTGACGAAAAAAAGCTCGGGTTATTGATATCTAGCGTATGTGCTCCACCGTCTCCTTTTCTTCTTGAGATTATTTTTTATTTCCGATATCACCCACTTGGGTGAGGAGACGCAAGATACCCCGTTAGGTGGACAACGTCTCTCTACCAACTGCTGAATTCAGTAACTACAGAAGAACGGGCAGCGTTTGGGTTAGGTACGTGTGTATGACTCCAGTCTATCTCATTCAGTAGTTCTTTCATTTCGGTATAATCCCCTTTCCTAACATTTCTCTCCCTTACTGATCGAATTTCAGGTACAGAAAAATTACTGTACCCCCAAGCAAGAACGCAAGGATAACTTCGTCCAAGTGGCGCGTAAGAACTTAATGCAAGGATGTAATTGTCGTCTCTTATAATGATTAGATGCAAACAGCTTGACAGCTACCCATTTCGGAACCGCGTGTCCATTGTGACGTGTTGGGTAAGAAACACTTCAGTTACCAACTAAAATAATTTCTGTTAAAATGCATTTTCCGATCGCGAGCGGTACATCAATACCCAATTGATGTCTGTAGATATAAAATCTCAAAGTATTAAATGTGTTTGATACGGCAGATTTGCTTTAACTTCGTGCTACGTGGTTCGTCCGTGTCCGTCCGCTGTCCTGGGATTTGATATACCATGGCAAAATGGAGGTCCGGTTGGTTTGTGGCTTTCAACTTACAACCACGTATTTTGCGAAACGTGTTCTTATTTGGTGAAGGCTCATCCGGAATATAATCAATACCATCTCGTATGAACATTCAGATTTTTCCACCTTTTCTTCCATTTATTTCCAAGTGGATTAGCTAAAATCCATTTATACTGACTTCTGTTTGTGATTACCTCATTAAACCATGTTTCCTTTAGAAATATGAAGCCGAATTGCAAATGGTTGATGGCCAGTTGAATAGACTCTGCACATTTGTGTACATCATTTTCACCTTATTTTGTTCTCTTGATCTCTAGAAATAGTTTGTTGTTCCTTGCACCTGGCGATTATTGCTTCATATTTCACAAGGTATATTCAGTCTCCTGTCTGGGTTCAAATCTATAGGCATTTGGTTGGGCTGTTGATTGGCGTGATTGCCATCAGTTTCACCGGATGTACCCATAAAAACGAGCGCACTTTTTTATGATTTTGATGTCTAAAATTTTCAAGAATATTTCTCCCTCGTATTGACGTTTTTTCTATTTTGTTACCGATGCACTCATTTTCATCTGATCGATGGGGATGGAATCCGGCTGGAAAAAAAACACCCTAATCATTTTTTTAATCTTTAATTTCTAGAAAGCAGTAGATCTACTTGCTGTTTGCTTCCCAAGACGACTTTCAATGGTCTTGATCACACCTCTTGCGTTTCACTTCTAACAAGGCCCCAATCGAAAGATTTTTGGATGTCACCTATCACATTGTGTTCTTTTGTGTCATTCAATAAATTTTGGAATTTCAACAGATCCTGTATTACCCTTTCTTTTAGGACTTCACCGGTAGCCTCGGGGACTCCCTGAACTACAAGACAAAATGATCTGTCAAGGTAAAAACCTGTGTCCACATCCTGCTTTCTTTTAGTTATTAAGTGTAGAAAAATACGCTTGTTAGGGCCGTTATTATGGTGTTCGAATTGGTCTTCATCGGTGAGCCTGCTGATTTATTTTCAGATATTGCTTGGGATCTTTTGAACAGCGCA
Organism: Schistocephalus solidus; assembly: GCA_017591395.1. Taxonomy (NCBI): domain Eukaryota; kingdom Metazoa; phylum Platyhelminthes; class Cestoda; order Diphyllobothriidea; family Diphyllobothriidae; genus Schistocephalus; species Schistocephalus solidus. Next base: position 66,990 of record WEDG01003708.1, on the reverse strand, counting down.
GGATCTTTTGATACTGCGGTCGTTCAAATAGCTGCTGGGGAGTCTAAATTTCAGTTTGTGACAACCAGGTCTGTCAACAAGTCACAGGCTTTTTTATGCCATTTTTTCGCTGTTTTCCATAATGTGTTCCATTGTAGCTCGATGAACATGTTAAGAACGAGCTGCTGTCGCTCTTTCATGGTGTTGGAGATACCTTACGATGACAATTTGTCAATTTTTCAGGGGCCGTCGATCGCTGATTTATTTTTCTACAGGTGGATTCATTGGGCATCAGCGTTTCCGAACCTGGGAAATGCAAAACATAGTTTCATCCTCGACTATTTTCTTTCTCGTCATCTGTATTTCAACTGACTCAGAGGTTTGTTCTTATGACTTCGTTCTTTTTCTCAATTTGTTTCGCTTAATATGATGTGTTCTTGTGATGACGATAGTCTAGCTTGCTGATGTTTTTAGCAATTTTGCATCAGGTTCCAGTTCATTAATTTTGTTTTGTTTGATGAGTTCGGCTGTTATTTCCAAGAGTTGATCGAGTTCTCCTTCTATTCTCAAAACTCTGGTAGTTAGTTCTCGGCATTACTAATCGCATAGTCGGCTCGTGAACATTTGCATTGTCCATGCTAGCAAGATCTCGACGAGAATGTTTTATTTTTTAAGGAGCAGTTTAAATTAAGAAACACTTTTCCTATCCGAATTCAGTATGAAATTTTAATATGAATAAAAGAACCACTCAGCCTTTGAACTGAGTTTGCCAGTAGTTCTCCGTTTTTTTATGTCCGACCCTTTTGCTGGCGTGAGACTGTTTGCGGAAACCCGTAAAATGGCGAATCGTTTTGAATCAGGTATGCCTACTATACAACACATTTCTACAGTTCATATGGCTGTTCACATAATGCAGCAATTATACAATTTGAATTTATTTATACCGCGATACTAAGTTTGTAATGATGGGGCCTCTGGGCCTTGAATATACAATTTATTTATGTTTTTGCTAAATCAAACGACTTTCACTCTGGGTCACGTTGGGTCATTGTTTATAGAAACCCCGCCTTTTTAAAATGACAACGGGTGATGCCGGAAGGCCAGTCAAGACACTCTATGACGAGATTCAAGGCACTTATGCCCCCGTTAGTCGAGTAAGTTATTTCTTTGTTTGTTGCATATATTTTTAGGAAGAGGTTATGCACTCCATGATAGTTGTTACAAAGTTTGGCCCACATATCAACGACAAAGTTCTTGTTTCGAGTAAGTTAATCGTGATTTAAGTTATTGTTGGATTTTCTACTGAACCTTCTACCGCAGGTCACAAGGCCATATAACGTAACTGGCATGATTCTTACATATCCCAAACATGCAGTCTTAATTCTTGAAGTAACTTGTAATAATTTCCTCTAGTGAAAAGGCTCCAATAAAATCACTGCTTTCGGTACTAAGGGGACTAAATGATTCAGAATGCCTTTTAAAGAAAGCGATTAAGGATTATTACGAGGTTTCAGTAATCCCCAAAGTTGATGATGAAGAAACCCCGGTAGAAATCTCGGACGAAGAAATTATCAGAAAAATGATCAGAAATCCTGAAGCATATCCGATTATACAAAGCAGAATACTGTGCATTCTTCATGATTGCAAATTTCGCATATTCAAGGCGTTTGAATTGAAAATATTCGACATGGAGGCAACACCACTTCCTGAACTTGCAGACCCAAATGAGGATGAGAAAAAGTTGATTGAACTTCTTCAGCAGTTGACCAGATTGAGCGTTTACCTGGTATCATCGGCAATGAAGGTAATTTATTTGAAATCTTTTGAAACATGAGTTTGCGTGAGGAATGCTACATAAAAAGTCCGCCTTTTAACTTATTCATTATAATCCGATAAAATAAGTAGCAATTTGATGGACCTTGGCTTTAGAGATGCGAGATGAAATCACCATGGAATCTTTGCAAACAAAAACATTCTTGTTTCATCATAAATTTAAAAGGGGTTTAAAGCTAAGATTAAGATATTAAGATCTGTATGTGGTAATTTGTGGAGGGCGTGTAAATGTGTAGCTGTTATGAACGCTACAACACTTACTATACATCAGCGGAGGACGTACTCGGTGCAATCTGCTTATGAGATGAGTGTTTCTGCTCTTTAGAGCTTTGTTTGTGTTTTTCATGTGAAATTTTCCAAAATATGGCTTCAAGGGTGTAATATGGGTTGAAATTTTTGTCTGGTTAAAATTAACATATGATTTTTAAACCGACAATCATTTTCGGGTAGACACGTCTTCTCCATCCTGATTAAAATGTTTAGTCTTTCCTCAAAAATTAAGTAATAGGGCATTTGTTTAACAATATGTGCTTATTTATAACCATTCCCTGCTAGCACCAGCCACGTCTAGCGTCGCATTGCCACCGTTGTCAGACTTCGCAATGGCGTGGCTTACCGATTCCATTTGGCATGGCTCAGGCGTGGTTTTCAACATGATCGCGCCGTTTGGCCAAGCCATCCAAAAAACGCGTGAGAGGGCGTCTTTTTCGTTCATTTTTGCCCCTAATGTCCTAGATAGTGAAACATTTAAGGCTGCCGGCTTTCGTAGCCGCATATAATGTATCATATCGTACCCGCATGCCTTAATAAGCGTAAACTACCGCAATAAGCAGTCCATATAGGTGCATAATCGACTACGCAACGTAGCACTTACGTTATCATGCAAAATGGGAATTAGACTACAATTTTAGAAAGGACTGTATATTAAGTATTTGCCAGTATAAAATTGTTTAGATGAAATGTACGAACATGCCTTCATCAGACAGGGGAATTTATACAGCTTCTGAATCGAAGAAGAGTTATCATTTCCACTGGCCACTGGCGTTTCCTGCAGAAAAAAAACATTTGGTTATACATACGTTATGTGAGGAAAACGGATGTAGCTAATAACGGGATTGTGGTAACACTTAAATGCATTGGACAACCAGCATAATTTCTATGGACCCTAATGTTATGTTTATTGCCATTTCCTTGGGCGGGGATAGTTCCGGGCACGCGCAGTCATTGGTGAGGACTACTGATACCTTAATTCGTGTGAACGATAATTTAAACAGTAATTTCCTACCTGATGGATGTTGCGCCGGCGTTTCGATCACCCGCCATACTGGTCCATCGACCCGTGGAACAAATTAATGGCCCTTTGTCGTACTGCATCAAACTGAAGTTACTAAAATGGGCATTATCCCTAATGGACTCTGTGCCGGTCAGTAAACAGAAAGTAGACCTACCTTTGAGGATTCAGAATAGTGGGCAGGCTATTAATGACCGCTTTTCCTTGGATCCGCCAGCCCAGCAGAAGCTCTGATAAATTGGTGGGCCTAGTAGGATAGTCAGCAGTATGTGAACGAAGTCGGCCTCATTTCGACCACATACAACGGCCGGTTATTTGGTCTGAACATGGTCAGATAAACATACACACATACAACAGCGTCTGCGAACCCCTCATTCGTACTTAACTGATGAATTAATTCGTCATAGGCTACAATCGTGCTCAAGGGGAAATGCAGGGCAGAAGGCCTGACATTGGCGATGGTGGTGTTCTTCTCCAATTTACTTACAACATCGGTCAGTGTTGCCTGCACCTGTTGTTGAGTGCAAGTATTTGCTGATCCAGTAAATTGAATTATTTCCTAAAACATTGTCAAGATCTTTAACTGAATTACTCTAGGGTGCGCAAAGCAAGCATTCATTTTTGTAAAGTTTTCGTGCACCTGCTGACATAGAATTTGCACAGCTAACAAGGAGGCAGGTGCCGGCATTTCCACAGGCAATCTTAAGCATTAAATAATAACTGGTGGTTACTTAATTGACGACGGTAGTGTAGTTTGCTCCGGCCTGTTAGACGACGATAGAAATATATGTGACATGTCGTCGTATTTTCTAGGCCTACAAAATATATGTGACAATTAGCCTTACTGTAGTATTTTAGGTGATATTGGCCAAACATTTGGCTATCTCGGGTTACACAGTCGGTGTTCATCGTTCTCTGAGTCGGAAGTCAGCCTACGAATATGTCTGAAAGGCAAATTATTGAAATATAACTTATGTGGAACATACCTCGTCCTCGTGCGCCTGCATAATTCCTGTGACTCTGAGCTAGAGAGGTTTTTACTTCCCTCCACTCTTCGCAAGGCTTGGCGGGCCTTATGTAGTGTCAGGTCACTTTTCAGTACCCATACTGCATAGACTTTGTTGCCCTCTGGTGACCACTGGTTTTTCTCCAGCAGTATAGACCGCTGCTTGTGTTTTTGGGCCGCATGACGCTTCCGACGTTGTAAGACCAGGCGGCAGCCACAACCGTCGCACTTTTTTTCATTTCTGAATTCCGCAATGGAATACATTTGTAGCAAAGTTAGTCCTCCAAAGCATACTTGCAAAAAAAATTATTTTGAGTAAATTGACATTGAGAAAAATTGATCATTATTAATTGGCGGTATGCGGAATAAGACAAAACTTTCCATCAGTTTTAAATGGGACTTTTTTACAAATTTCCAAAAATTTAATTTCATTTCTTCGAAAACGGAGGCTTGAAATCTACATGGAGGAAGAGGGAAGGGGTGTGAAAAAGAGGTCCTCGCAGTCACGAAACCGGTGACATTGTACGTTATTAGCTGACACGGATGTCAGTACGCACGGTCTATGTCCACTAAGTATGACGTTATCATGCAACTCAGAGGAAAGAAAATACACCTTATGAAAAATATCGGTAGACCGCTAGGGCAGTTTAAAAGGTCAAGCACTGGGCCTGTTGACAACTCGGGCAGGCGTCTTTCGGAAAATTGCCTATACATCTGTGTGTCTACGTTAATTAGACCCCGGATGCTGTAACAAACATTTAGAAAAAATGATTTGAATGGAAATTTGGAAAAATTGCCCAGCACTCCGATACGAGTGACATCCTCGTGTAGGCGGAGGAGACAATGCACATTATAAACAACATCACAAGGGTTATAACGGGTGGGATAATCAAAACAAAGTTATTCAATAGGATAGGGCTGTATTCTCTGATAGGAAGATGTAAATTTGGATGTAAAAATATGCGCAGTGCCGTGAAAAGTTATAAAAACATGATTTTAGCGTGATCCATCGTGATATGACGACAAAATTGCGAGGCCTATGCAGAGTGAAAACTGTTTGTATTCGGCAGCCTCCCAGAACTCCAGACATTCAAGAGTTGTACACTTGCGGGAAAACTCGGCCAGCAATCCCTGGCTACATTCATTCATACATGCATTCACTGACGCCGCTGAACGTTCGGCTCCCAGTGTCCAAGTATGCAGCGATTTCCGCATAACACCCAGGCAAACGAGATGTCATCCCTACTAAAAACTAACAGAGGCTAGGCACTTTGATCCTTACTTAAGAATGCTTGTTTGTTCAGTTCGTTGTGCAAAAGCGGTGAGCCGCTGGTGTATGATTTTAGGTCAGCTTCTATAGTTAAATGTTCCAAGTAGAATGGTATCTTATTTGCAAGTGTCACAACGCCTTTTTCCATTGGCATAATCGTTTTCTGATTTTTATAATGAGATTTTCTGAATTATATAAAAGAATTCAGGTCGACAGCGTTCATAAAGAGGTGTCGTTGATGGATATTTATTAACTTCAAAGGTCGATTAGCGTGACATGGTCACGTCTTTTTAACGACGTCAGGCATCATATAATGCTTTTTTTGACGACAAATTGGGCTGAATTTGCGGCTTAATTTATGAGGGCAATTTACGTGTCACTCAAACGCCGGTCAAGGTGGGTTTGGTTAAAGTGGAGGAAAATTTCTATTTTTAAATGCGCTTGCTGGTAGTTCTTCCAAAGTGAGACCACAAAATGGAATGCAGTGAAAACTTAGACATTCCTCTAAACTTCGGCTTCAAGGGTTGTCAATGAAGTTTTCGACAACCAATATGACCGCTGGAAGATTGGTAGGATGAACCACCTTGACGCCTAAGAACAGAGTTGAAACCGAAATTTGATGGAAAATGGAACTTTATAGGACCTTCCGGTTTACGCTCTAAACCGAGTTATTTTAAAATTGGAACAAATTAAAATTTTGAAATGGTTTAGGCTGTAAAGCTCATTGTGATGTGTAAGTGCACTAAACTGAAACCTTGCATTACAGTGTTGATTTTGAGAAAGCACACAGAAACGCTTTGACATTTATGTAACCCGCTGAATGAACGCGCAAATTTATCTCTGCTCTTTGTTTGTTCCCATATCTTTTGGGGGGAAACTAGGCTAATAAAAAGGTGGTGGATATTCGAACTATTGCAATTATTTTCACTGTAAGGCGCTTTATTAAAACAATTTTTCCCTCTTCTTATCTTCAAAGGATCAGGAAGAATACGTTCCGGAAATTTACAAGGTAACAGGAGGCTTTGAAAATTTTATTTTAGCAATTCGTGTGTTACCTCTGTTTGGTCACAGAAGTGGAATTTATAAAATGCTTCTAGAGGGGTTTAATGCTCCGGTTCAATACCGTAGTCAGCTCAGACTACGGCAGCAACATGGGATGCACAAATGCCGCAATTGAGGATGGGCGTGATAGCATGACTAGATGTTGACTGAGACCGCACTAGACGCCTGTGCCTGATACCACTTCCGGTCTTCCTCAACCTGTCTTGATACCGGGCACAGGTGCGTAAGGGTGGCTGCACAAATCTAATGGCTACATAAAATAATTTACATCCAGTTCACCGTCCATGCATCCACTCCACAGTAGAGCAAACAGTGAACCTCGTTGGAAACGAGGGTTAATGTGCTGGTATTAGTTAATTACGATGCTTTAACTTGATGGCCTATAAGTACTTATGCACAAACCGCAAAACGTTTACTGCTGGCCGCAAAACATCAAGTCTGTGAATATATTGGACTCTCCTTATTGAGAAAAATCTAGGAAATATCAAATGTGAAAGTGTCGCTGCCACGCATCCATTGAAGCTGAGGTGGCAGTGCACTGAAAAAGAATTCGAGAAAGCGGTTACTCGAAACAGTCACTAGGTGAAAGTTATCCTCTTTCTGAATTCACATTACTTATATTCCACAAATTAAAAATAAACTTTACCTTAGTTAATCCTAGACACGTATGAGAAGTGCTTCCAACGACCAGTTTGCTTGATGTGCTCGTTCGATGTGCCTCGGGCCCCAATCTAGAGCCCTCGTAGCCAGTCGCATAGCGGCCATGAATTATAGATATATGTCTGTCGTTACTTCCGTTTGGCTTCCTCATGAGGACACTGCGGACGGAGTTTTAAAGCAGCAATCAGAAAAAGGATTGCCATACATTCATAGGGGAAAGACAGTTGTTGCGAAACAATGGCATTTACTGACCAATAACGCCAGAGATGGGAAGGTTTGTCACATGAGAAAGCGCAGTGGTACAGAGGCTCGATTGCAGGACGTCTTGAATTTTCTCTATCGAGCTCAAGCCAACTTGTCCGTCTGTGTATGCAAAAGGGGGACAAGAGACTAAACTGTTTTGACGCTATTTTTAGCTAGCACTTCGGTACTTCATGAGCAGTTAGATGTCGTACGCTGCATTTTCATGCTGCCTCGTGTTTGGGCTGCACATAGATCACAGGGACAGGTTTCAGGTGCCACGTGATGAGACTGACCAACTCATGATTGCAGCCAGAACTGCCTGAAATAGTTTACTTAATACGGTACACTTGTAAGCAAAACGTTTGCCTAGGAGAAATGTGGAGCTTACTTCTAACTCGGATGAGCGAACACGTATCGGTAGTAAGGAGGAATAAAATTCAAAGAAATGTAGACACGCCTTAAAGCTCAACGAAGGCAAAAGATTTGCAAGAGATTGCAAACCACATCAGTCGCGAGCTGTTTAATCATAGTTTTCTAACTCACTGCCAATCAAGCATAATGACACGCCATCGATATTCATTTTTTACAAATTTGCATGAGTAGCATAATTAACCCATTATGAAGGCGTGGCAATTACCGCTCTCTGTGACAGTACGAGCGGGAAAATCTTCAAGTAACCATAACTGGCGAGAAATTATCAGCCATTTTCAAGTTGATCTGGGTGATTAAGTCGCCACCGCACCCAAAATATTTGAAATGAAATGCAACAGTTTTTGCTGTAGGTTAAGCTGCAGCTTTTTCTCGTTGTGGATTTGCAAATCGTAAAAGATAGGTTATGTAAAATCCGCACTCCATCCGGCGAGTTATTTTCATCTCACCTGTATCTTGAGACTCCATGGTTTGCGTTATATCTTTAAAAACCTATATTTAGGAATGAAAACTGACCATCAAGATGGCTTCGTAGGTCTTCATGGTAGGCATAAAAGTGAGATTACGATTAGTACAGTTTAAGCCGAAAGATCGGATCTTCTGAAACCTAAACAAATATCTAGCGTTGGGCGTGCCGATAACCTCAGCAGCATCCAATCATCTTATTAGTCAATATATGCACAGCAGAGCAAAAGATAGGGAGTCGAGCTCGTGGACAGCCTGGACGAAATAAAATTTTAGAAGATAAGCCGTTTGTTTTGAACCAAGTAGGGCAGGATCTTCTGACCGAGCGATAAAATGGAATGCATCCAATTCGAAACCTTTTGTTCATGTCTACCAACCATTGTCGGAGACTGTCGGCTTCGGCATTAAGCTTCAATTGTGATCTTTTCTTCAAATATATCCCTGAATATTTAAAATGTTGCAGTGGGTCAATACTATGCTGGGGGGTGGGTAACTCATGATTCTTGGTCGGAGGTTCGAATGAGGGTCGTTTCCGAGGGCTACATAGGGTCATGAGGGGCGTCCGACTGAGGGTTACTCTGTCTGTAGGCTGTGATTATTTCAATGCTTTGTCTTTACTCGGAGAAGGTGGTGAAGATAGCACCTGGAACAAGGTCAGTTTTCCCGCAACAAAAAGTACTCTCTGTCTCAAAACATAATGTAAAAAGTGATAGATACTCTTTATGCCAGTTGTCTGTCCACCTGTAAGGTGTTTTACGACATATTTTTTTGAATATTGATTCGGAAAATGACTGTCTGCTTTAATTTCTTTAAAGATGAGAATGACAAAACTCCTAAATGACCTTCGCGAAGAGCATCCGGAACTGGTTCCACAGCAGAGTACGTTTTATTAAAGGGCTGTATGGGTATTTGTGTGATGATTACCCACGTAGGTCTTTCGTTCGGCACACTTCCTCAGTAAAACCGAAGATGCCTATCTTGTGCAGGGACTATACCGGTCACAACTAGGTGGCTTGTTAGCGACCTCGAAAATAGCTACTCTAACCTTACAGCTAGAACTAAAAATTTTACGCATATATTTCTTTGGATTGTTTAAGTTGAACAATTATACCTATGTGAACATTTTCGAAGTCGATTTTGGCGAACGTACGCTTTCGAGTGTTCATCATCAGGCCTTTACAATAATATAATGAAGGGTAGCGTAACATATTTTTTAACATACAACAAGCAGTAAGTATGGGGGTTGACAGCGGTCACCGAGTAAACGTCAACCAAGCATTCCGAGTAATCTATAAAGTGCCGACGAAATACCCCAAGTTCCTTCGTCAGCGGATACTTGCGATGGCAGAGGCAAGGGCAATACGGTTGACCAACACAGCTTTGTGCTCACGAAAAGCTTTTGTTGTGGCCCTAATGCTTTCGTGGCCGAAAATAAACTCAGCATCTGCGTTCACGCCTCCTGCCACGTCGTGTCACAGTGATGAAGCAGTAACATAGCTAATTGCCGTAAACCTTCCCGTCGCCCCTATAAAACTAGACTATAACCCCTGAACTCTGAACACCCTCAACCCTCTTCCCCATTTTTACTGCTTATTGGATGTTTAAACGTTCATTACTCTACCCTCATATCCTTATAAATGTCTGACGATGAATAATCGAAAGCGTACGTTCGCCAAACTTGACTTCTTAAATGCATACCTTTCTCTAAACTATCCATATAATTTGGCAGTAGAGAATGGTTATGTTTCGAATATCATGGTTCTTTTCTAATTCCGATTGCTATTTCCCATTAACAATCAGCTCAGTGCCTTCCTGAAACAAATTTCCATGTGATTCTGAAATAAAAGATTTTTCACCATCCGGTTTTGTTTAAAATTCAATGCAACTATTTCTGCCTATTTCTTACAGCTGATTTGAGCTACTTTGCTGAGGTTAGCACGCTTGAGGGACTCATGTCGGTACCCGAGTACCTGGAGAGGTTTGAAAAGCCCTGCGACGGGATGCTTGTACGAGGTGAGACATTGAAAGTGTTATATCCCGATGGGTAGTTGGAAGGGAAAGAGAGCCGGTTTGAGAAAACAAGGAGCTTATTTTCAACTACAAACACAAGGCGGATCTTGCTCTTATCGAACTCGCTATATTTTATTGTTCCCGTGGGAATTCTGGAATCTTCCAGCTTATCGCGTTCCAAGTTGTGATGGACGTTCCAGAGCCTTCCGACCCATGGCGTGGCTGCAATTGATTGGCCTGTTCGTTCGTAAGTTCTTACAGGCCAAAGATCGATTATTCGATCTGCCGCACGTGTGAGCAAAAATATCACGCGTGCTCGATACTGCAGTGCACGCTAATTGAATGTCCGAGTCAAAATGCAGTGGTCAACACGGCACGTGTTACAGAATTTATAGGCATGAACCCGCGAAACAGGAAGCGCTTTGAGGACATCAGAAACGGTCAATCCTTGCAACAAGTATTCAATTATTGAGACGAGTTCATCCACAGGGACAAGGAAAACTGCATTGCCATTTCTGATTTATTTGCGGTCATTGGCCAGCTCTATCTCGATGCAGGAAGACTTGCGTTGTTACTCCGGAGACAGGTTGTCAGTGGAGAGTATACTTTACCAATTTAACCATGGGTTGGCATTTTGCGCCCTGCGGTTGAGGGCCTTCATATTCAAATTAGCCAGGAATGCCTCACTTAAGTCACCCTTGTGCTCATGCGTATTATTTCTCAATTACTGATTGCTAGACGCTAAGACACTTAAACAGACCTCTCAAGCAAAATGCTGGACTTGTTTTTCGTTCTTTGGCCGGGTTGATGAAAGCTGTCTCATCGTGCTCCAAATACGCGCGGTTGCAGTTAACTGGTTGTGGTTCTCTGTCTCACTTATTTTGGGAGGGGGAATTAAAAGCGAAGTTAAAGTCTAGGATTTTCAAACCTAATTTGAGCATCGTTGGCTGAGTGGGAGGAATAAATTGTTAATTTTCATCCAATTTTACGGAACTCCGGTGTTACGTACGTTTGCATGTTTAGCTGCTAAATCCTATGTAGTGCCTGTTTTCGTGCTCACTGTAGGTTTCCTGATGACCTCATCTGTACCACAGCCAATATGACTGCTCTTCTTTCTCTGCCTTTTTTTTTAGAGGCAACGTGGCCAATTCCGAAAAACTACTTCATGTATCACTAGGCGAAATTAAAGAAGGCTCCACATGCGAGTTTTGTAGGGGCAATATTAAAATTTTGATTGCAAGATGTCTGTCTTTTTGTGTTTGTCTAGAGCCGCAACTGTGTGTCTGGGAATGGTTTTACCTGATATTAACATCGCGTTTGGCGAATGTGGGGAGAGACAGTACGTCGAAAGAAGCATTCAAAAATAAGGGTGCTAATCGATAAAAATTGTTTTTTTAGCGGAAAATCGAGAGTGAGGGAAGACTATTCGGTGCCAGGCTGGGTCTCTTAATTTTCCGCTGGACTTTAAAAGGGCACTTCACACCAGGCTTTTTTGCCATAAAATTGGAACTACCTTGATGCAGTCATCTTGGACAGAAAATTGCTCCCCTTACTCCCGTCGGCCTTTAACAAATCCAACTAGAGCCGTAGAGCAAAGCACTTGAACGACCCCATGAACCTTCAGAATCGTGGCTTGCCAGTGCAGTGGGTGTGCAAAGAAATATGGGTGGAACAAACGTTGTTTTGTAGCACCTGAATTCAGAAGAGAACTTATCTCCTCACCCCCTGTGGAACGTCATTTCAGGGTTCCTGGATTGCGTCTAGTGGCCTGCCAGGCCTTATTAAACGAAGGGGCATCATTAATCATGCGTCCAAAGGCGAGTACCAAAAGTGGTTGTAAAGCAGGAGACTAGATCCCTATAATCAGACCTGGATTCACCCGTGGTTTCAGCTACACGACTGCCGCTACTTACAGAGCCAACCGGGAACAGAGGCGACGGACGCATAAGACGTGCAGTATTTGTAATAGGTTTTGCTACGAAAACACAAAACTACCAATAATAGCAGCTCCAAATAAACCGCAGATGTTTCTACAGGGTATAACAACTGCTAAACCAGATGCATGAAACTACTGGTCCAGTGAACGCAACACTTTCCACACGGTAAATTAACGCTCCCATTGCCCGTGGGCGTTTATGAGCAATCGAATTAAACTTCTGATCGTGAGGCCTACAGCAAATACTGTTGCCAGACTCTGTCGGCCAGGTCAGCTACTCGCATGGGTCTAGGTACGGGTTTCTTCAAGTAACCAACGCATGGTAAGGGCAGTAGGGGTCACGAACTGGCGACCAACCACGAAACCGCGAAGAGGCCCAAAAAGCTTGATTAACGCTTATCCATGGGGGGGAGGAGGTTAACACACTTCCGAATTTTTACTTTAAGAGTAAAGTGGGGATTGAGCACGGCAGTTTTCCAAAAATACTTTTCTTCATCTGCTCGGTAGTGCTCGAGGCAAGAATGTAATATGCGAGCCAACTAAAGGAACAAAGGATAGGTTAGCGTGTATTGCACGACCGTACTATAAACCAACGTAACCCTAACGCTTTCCACCGGGCTCGTTAGGGTTAGCATTCGTTGCCGGGTTACATTATACTTCGTTGGCGACAGGAGGACTGAAGTAATGGGTCAAATGGTAAATTTTCAAGCGGTGACAATTAGGACTCCATGGTCGTTTAAAAATGCACCCATTTAACTTTTATAGTGAAAGATCGCGCAGAATGTGCCTTATTCTCACTCCCGTCAAAATTCCGACTAAATGTGGGTAAGGTCAGCTAGGAATGATATCGATCATGTTGGTTGCCGTAGGGTAAGGCCTTCAGATCTCGCAATCCACTCAGTTGTCGGGGCAAAAAATACTGTGTGACCCTAATAACCCAGCCAAGAATGCTAACCCTAACGAAAAAAATAGATATTGGTAGGATAAGGTAAGCGAGCTCCGTCTCTTCATTTAACCTCATCCATAAAAATCCGATTGCCACCACTGATCTATCTTCTGTTCCCTGAGTTTGGTCAAATATTCCGTTCTTGTCGTGTTTGAATCATAATTTGTATTGTTAACTTACGAGGTCTGCATTAGTAGAATTTTCTATATCAATTGTTCACAGATTTAGCGCGAATATCTTGCACTGACTATAGTTATAATACGATGAGCAGCTAGCGCAGTGGAAGATTACGATGCAGTCACTTAGATGATTTTATTGGTCAGAATTTTCGAACGATACATGAAGCCATCCACCATCGGGACTGAAGATTTCGCCAAGTTAACAGCACGATAGTTAGCGGGTCACCGCTGTCTTCACGAATTTGCCTTCGTTCACTTGTTTAGCCAATAAAGTCCACCTAAGGGACCGCGCTGTCAAAGCGGTCTTCGAATTCGGTAATGATGCTTCGTATGACCGCCTAAATAAGACCTGGGAAAAGGAACCTTCAACGTTTCCCACTGGCTTTGTCCTTGATTCCGAGGAAAGTATGTTTGCGATTAAGGTTAGGGTTCAAGTTACGTTTAAGACTACGTTTAATTTAGATGTGAAGGTCAGAGATAGGGTTAGGGTTATGATATGGCCAAGGGGTAAGGTTATTATTGTGTTAACTGAGGGGTTTACGGTAAGGGTAGAGCTAGGGTTGCAATTAAGATTAGAGTGACAGTTTCGATTTACATTAAGGTTATTCTTAGCGTTAAGACACGGATATAGTTATCCTTCATGAAATTTACTATAGGGCCACCTATTTTAAGTGGACGGAACGGTTCCTAGGCCCGTTTCCTATTAAGGCGGCCATACCAGGCATCCTCTCATCGGATTTTTTCACGGACTTCGTTTATCCGGATGCGCTGTGTCTGCACCAACTCAAAATTACAATTGCGCATGCGTGGGTGTTGGCACACTTTAGTCGCAGGCCTTTACATGACTTCAGTCATTGCGGTAAATCGGGTTAACGAGTGGTTGAATGAATCAGACACACGATTAGTGCAGGAAAAAGGGAAGATAGAGATTAGGACCAACAGTTGAAAACGCATTCTCCCTGCAACTCACCACAGAATCCCTATCATAAATTTGACATGCCTGAACCTATTACGACGCACTGAAAGTCAGGCATTGAGATGTTACCAGTTGGCGGCTCCTTGCCACTGTGGCCGTTATTGCATTCTCATTGAGATAACGGTCAAGTCATTCATATTGTACCCCACAACATTTGTTGGGGACCAAGTGGCGTATGTGTGTGGCACGCGTAGATGGATGGTTTAAATTTTTCTGCCACTTTAGCCGTGACCATATTCGTCCCCTCGACACCAGGGCACGGTTGGTGGGCAAGGAGTGACTGTGGTTGATGCTGCACACGTGCGCCTCAGTTTAACCTAATTATCATGCAAGTCATCAATGTTGCATGTCATGGACACCGTCGCATTCGTCTGTCAAACCATCTGTTATTTGGTATCTCCAAATAGCCCAAGGGTTTAGGACATTGCGGTGAGAAATATAGCGGACGAATAACTTCATATGGGGAGCCATGAAAGACGCCCAAAATCCACCGGATGGTCATCATGGTGATCGTCACGTTGACACTGGGCTAGACAGTTAGCAGGCAGGAATATGGCTGAAGGTGGACCTAAATTAACACATGGGTCTAGCGACTTGCCTGATTGTCGCAGTAAGTAACACCAGGGGGACACACAGAGGAGACGAACACCTCGTTGCTTAGTCATGCAGTAGAATAAAATCGGCCAAACACACATTTGAGCCTTGAGCTAGTATCTATGTTGGGAGTATGGTATACCATCTATATCATATGCATTCCATACTACTTTTAGTACCAGTCGTTTGTTGAATGCGCATTACATGGCTATTCCAGAGGGGTTGATTGTCTTTGACCCAAACGTTCATAGAAATTTCGAGGCTGTCCCTACTAAGTCATGTGCTGATCACCTAAATCCATGCCCTACGATTCATAATTTCAGAAGTTAATTCCCCGATTATTCTCTAGAGTACATATACCAGAAACTGCATAGAGAACGCTGGGGGACGCTCTGAGGTGCGGAAAGTTTAGTTGCTGCGTCATGCGATAGCATAAAAATCGGTGAAACTCGGGTCTCAGCTCTTAGCTAGCATATATGTTTGCAGCACGGTATACCATCTTTGCCATACACATTTCATACTGCCTACAGCACTAATTGCTAGTAGAATGAGCATTAGGTGGCTATTCCACATTGGTGGATTGTACTTACTCCGCATTTTCATTGACATTTTGGGTCAGATCCTAAAACGTCCTGTCCTGATCACCTGACTTCATGCCCTGCATTTAATAATTTGACAAATTTTTTCCCGATTAATCTCTGGATCCATATACCAAAAACCACAAAGAGAACGTTGGGGACCCACTGAGGTGCTTAAACCCTCGTTGCTGCGTCATGCAGTAACAGAAACATCGTCGGAACACGTGTGTTGGCATTTCGCTAATACCTAGTTCGGGAGTATTGTATACTATCTTTGTCATATACATGTCATACTCCTTGTAGTACTTCTTGTTTCTAGAATGGGTATTACGTGGCTATTCCATAGTATTTGATTAAATTTGACCCAGATGTTCATTAAAATTTCGGGTCTGATCATAAAACGTCATGCCCGGATAACCTAACTCGATGTCCTGCGCTTAATAATTTCAGAAATTATATCCTTGATTATTCTCTGGAGGTCGTATACCAGAAGCCACATAGAGAACGCTCGGGGACCCAAATGAGGACCCGAAACACCCGTTTCTGCTGCAGCAGAAACATCGGCGAAACTCGGGTTTGGGCTTTTAGCTAGCACCTATGTCGGAAATGTGGTATACTATCTTTGCCATATACATTTCTTACTACTTTTAGTACGAATTGTAAGTAGAATTAGCATTAGGTGGCTATTCCACAGCGGTTGATTGGATTTTAACCAGATATTTATTGAAATTTTGGCTCTGACCCTAAACATGCATGTCCGGATCACATAACTCGATGTGCTGCACTTAATCATTGCAGAAATTATGTTCCCAATTGTGTTTTGCAGTCCTTATATCAGAAAAACTATAGAAAACGATGGGGGGCACACTGAGGAGACGAAATCCTTGTTGCTGCGTCACGCAGCAGAAGAAACATAATCGAAACCCGTGTCTGGGATCTAGGTGAGAGCCTATGTTCGCAGGACAGTATGCCATCGTTGCTTTACACGTTTCGTTCTCCTTGTAGTACTACTTGCTATTACTTACTAGTACTACTTGCTAGTACAAAGGTTGTTATTCCTCAGTGATTGATCGTCTTTTCCCAGAGGTTCACTAACTTTGGGATTCGACCCTAAAAATTTATGTATCAATCATATAACTTGATGTCTTGCAATTAATAATTTCTAAAATTATGTCACCGTTTATTCGGTGGACACCATACAGCAGAAACTGCATAAAGAACGCTGGGAGACACACTGAGGAGCCGAATCCCTCGTGGCTGCGTCATGCAGTAGCATAAAAAACGGCGAAACACGTGAATGGACTATTAGCTAGTACCTACGTAGGGTGTGTGGTAAAGCATATTTTCCATATTTATTTAATGCAACTTTTAGCACTACTTGTTAGAAGAAGGGGCATTATGTGGCTATTTCACAGTTGTTGATTGTTTTTTACCCAGGCATTCATTAAAATTTTGGATTTGATCCTAAAAATGCATGTCTGGGTCACATAACTCGATTTCTTACACTTAATAATTTCAGAAATTATTTCCCGATTGTGCTCTGCAGTCCATATATCATAAAAAAAGCATAGAGAACGCTGGGGGTGCACACTGCGGAGACGAAATCCTTGTTGCTGCATCATGCAGCAGCAGAAACATCGGCGAAACACGTGTCTGGGCTTTTACATAGTACCTATGTCACATTTGCTACCCACCTGCGTCTGACGACGACCCGGAGAACCGGTGTTGAAAGTTTACGCAATAAAGCTCCTTTTCCCATAGAACGTAATCAACTTCAACTTTATTTCTTGGGATGCCTTGTTTCCAATACTTATATATATATATATATATATATATATATATATATATATATATATATATATATATATATATATATATATATATATATATATATATATATATATATATATATATATATATATATATATAGTGTGTGGCTCACCGATCTGCTTAAGGAACATTTATGTTCCGTTGTGCCCTGGAACTCAGACTAGAGTACTCACAGGCAGTCGCATAGCGACATGTAGCATATGTTGTTAATGTGGTAGAGCGTCAATGGTAGAGCGTTCGACTCAAATACCAAAGGTCGCGGGTTCGAATCCCAGGTGTTCCACACTTGGGATTGGGTATGACTGGCTGATGACGGCTAATAAGCCAGAAATGGCCATTCCGGTCTCCCTTGTCTTTGTCGGTTCCACATTAACAATATATATATATATATATATATATATATATATATATATATATATATATATATATAAGTATTGGAAAGAAGGCATCCCAAGAAATTATATATATATATATATATTGAATAACTGAGATTGTATGCATTCCTAGATGATAATGAATAAAGAAGGTTCGTCAGAAAAATCGAGTTTCACTCGTGAATTTTCAAGCAGGTTACACCGGCCCGTCGTCAGACGAAATGAAAAGTGGGAATTGAGATTATCACACCAGAGAGCTTGGTGGGAGGCAGACAGGCAGATGTGCGTTGGAGGGGAGTCGATAAGCGTGTTACGATAAAATCTCGATTTTGGTTCACGCGTCCGTGGGGGTGAGAATACCGCGTCTGTGGATTTCCACTTGGTCAAACATGGATAAGCTATTGTTGGTTTAAGGTCGACGCGAGTCAGTGAGACTTGCACGTAGACCTTCGTAATGTGCATCCAGATCGAAATGGAGGTTGATGCTGTTTGTGTTAGAGTGCCAAGCTTCGAGGAATTCTCGGGCCTGCTTGGTATTAGCCATGGCTACCACTTCGGTTGCGTCCCAATTGAAGCGGTGGTTACAGTCCACGGCGTGCGCAAACACGAGGGACAAGGGATCACGTCGGAGGATGGCCAGTTAGTGTTCATTTATGCCGGTCCCAAGTTGTCGACCCGTATAGCCTACGTAAGCGCTAGAGCAATTTGCACACGGAATGCGGTAAATTCCATTCGTTTGCTACTCCTTTACTGTGCTGCGCTCAAGAAGGACGCTGGCTTTTGTGCAATGGAGATGCCAAACCGATTTACTTGTCTGGCGATTGCTTCGGAAATTCCCTGCATGTAGGGATAGACAGTCGAATTTCCGCGACACTGTTTCTCCATTAGACTTGACGCTTTTTGGTTGTCTCTGGCGTCTGAGACAGTTTTTCACAAAGCTGACCGGGTATCCATTGAGTCGGAAAAGCGATAGAAGTAAGCAAGTTCCTTTTTAAGAAGTTCATCACTGCTACAGTAGCGAAAAGCCCGGTGAAACAGCGTTCGGACGTAACTCCTTTTGTGGTTCGCTGGATAGTTGCTGTCAGAGTTAAGTATGATGTCAGCATTTGAGCCTTTGTGTTGCACGCTCGTCGTCAGTTTACCATTCTCCAGTTTTTGCATACTCACGTCCAGAAACGGGGGAATATTTCTCTTTGCCTCTTCGCGAGTAAATTGGAAAGCTGGGGAAATATTATTCAGACTCTGATGCAGCTGCTCAACCTCGCAGGTTTTCATTATAACAAAGGTCTCATCTACATATCGGAGCCAAAATTTTGGCTTGAACGTTCGTATTATATCCTCCTCTTATTGCTGCAATACGAGTTCCACGACGCGACCCGATATTGGCCAGCCCATTGGAGTGCCCTCAACCTGTTGATAATATTTCCCATCGAATTGACAATAGTTATTCAGACAGAGTTACAGCAATGGCATATCGACAGGATTGTCTTGTAGGCGTCGACCTATACTCTCAATTGCCAGGTCATATGGTATTGAGGAAAATAAGGCAACTACATCAATTGATAGCATGCATTCATCAGGACTTACATTGATGCCCTGGATCTCCTAAAGGAAGGCCTGGGAATTTTTGACGCTATATTACGATCAAACAGTCAGATGCTTCAGGTACCTGTATAACCATTTGGCAAGGTTGTACGTGGACGATTTAATAAGTGGTATTATGATCCTCAGTGTTGCTTCGGCTTTGGGCACCTTTGGAAGGCAATACGCATGTGCGATACGGGGGTCACTGAGAATCATAAATTTGGAATCATCAGGACTTATGAGCTTCAGTCGGGTGAGTTCATTAACTTTCTTCTTCAGGACTGCGGCCTGCATTTTTGTTGGGTCTGCAGCGAGTGGCGTGTAGGCGTCTTGGTCGTTGAAGATTTTATTAGCTTTGTTGATGTAATCAACCTTTTCCATAATGACAGATGCGCCATCTTTGTCAGCCGGCACGATAACTATGCTGTCATTAGTCTCCAGAGACCGTTATCCTTTTTCTTCTCCTAAGAAGCCAGAAATGGCCATTTCAGCCTCCTTTGTCTTATTCGGTCATTGTATTCTGCCTATATCATTAGCCGCCTTGTGGTTGCTGGTGGAATTCGAAGGTAAAAACCAAGGCACACCGGGACGAGTGAGTCCTGTAACCGATCGGTGAGCACCTACCTATAATTGTTAATTTTCCCGATCGAAACCAGCAAGAAAACGATCTTGCTGTGCAGTGGGTAGAGCATTGAACTTCTAACCTACATGTCACGAGTTCGAACCTCGGCTGTCGCAACACATGGGGTAAGGTATGGCTAGCTGATGACGAATAATAAGTTAAAAATGGTTATTCCGGTCTCAATTGTATTTTTCTGTCATTTTATTCTGCCTTTATATATACATATATAGATATATACTATGGAATAGCCTCACACCGATCAATTTGGTTTCCGAAAGCAAAAATGTTGCATTTGGGTGGGAGGGGTCACGAACAAACAATTACCTTACCGGACCAAAATTGGCCAGAGTCTGGGATTAAATTTTTACAGAACTGGTTCAAGCTTATTTGACGTCATTCAGCGAAGTATAACGCTGACCACAAGCTGCGGCCGGAAACGCAAACATAAGCCCACAGAGATGGTACAGATGGTCTCCCACTGGGATTTCCCAGATGGATCATACGCACTCCATCAAACCGATGGTCACCAGTATCCCGCCACCTACCATTCGATAGAGTGAATTTTACACTCATGCGCTGTTGGTTAGAAGTCCATCGGAATGGTAGATTGGCCTCATTCGTCCCGTTGTACCCCACCAGCAGCCGCATATCGGTTAATAATAAAGGCAGAGTGAAATTAGTAGTAAAGAAAAGGGACAATATAATGGCCATTTCTGGATTTTAGCCGTCATCGCACAGTCATAGAAAATCCCAGGTGTTGCGGCACCCGAGGCATGAAATCGCAAAACGGGACGAGTGAGTACTGTAAATGATCATTGAATGCCCATCTACAATGGTTACTATTCCGCATTCGAAGCCAATATCTTTTTTTGTCGGTTTCTATTGAAAATGTTAAAAGTGCTTGTTTTGTGCTCATCGATCGGTTACGGGACCCCCTCGTCTATTTTTTCCTTAGGAATTTTAATCTTCCTTGTATTTGTCTGTAATTTCCTTTTCTATATACTGCACTTGCCACTGAGCGAATACTGCCGAGGCTCGAGAGTGAGATCGAAGACAAAACGGGGTGATTTAGTCCATAAGAGCTAATTGACTGCCCATACACCATTACGTATGTGTATGAAGGAAGAAGACTCATCGGGAAAATTGAGTTGTACTCGTGAATTTTCATGTTGGTTAAATCAATCCGTCGTCAGACTGGATGCGAAGTTGGCGTTAGGATTATCATAGTAGAGCGTTTAATGGCACACAGGTTACGTTGCCAGACAGACTTCCGTGATGGACGGATGACAATGGTGATGACGGAAGAGAGGAGAGGTGCGTTGGTGTGTCGATTGTGGTTCACGTGTCACGCGGATGCACATCGGTGAAATTTAACCTCATTGAACATGGGTAAGCCTTAGTCTATGATGCATTCAAACTAATTTTCAGTAAATATTCATTATTATAGAAGTGTATTTCCTTAGTAAACATAAACAAGGCACGACCCAATGTTCTGCAATTTTTTCGATTGCTAGTCAGACACAGAGCTTCGTCCGCTGCTTACCAACCAAGGCAGGAGAATATTCACTCTCAAAATGCGTTTGGAAAGGAATTCCCACCTATACAAAACGCCTGTACACATAATCAACCTTTTGTCCTTGGCGGAGTATTCACCTCTCTTACATCTACCGATGACTTCAAATTTACACTTATCAGACTTTTTGTGGTAAAAGTTGATTATATTGCAATTTTTGATGTAATTAAGGGAGGTCAAGGGTGAAAGCCTCATTCCCTCAATAAAGTGACTTAAAGTGACAAATGGAAAAGTTTTTCCCAAACCAGATTTACAGACGGCCAAACATTGTTGAAAGTGTCCTTGCCCACTTAAAATAAACCTTTTTATTTTGAATGTTCAAATGACCAGGAGTCAATTCAAACGAATACTACAGAATCATGCTGCCCAGCTAAATAAGGATATAATAGAGTCAATCTCTGTCTGTGGCTCACTTGAATTACAGCGAGTGCCACCTAAGCTTCAACCCATCATTCCGAATCAAAGATAAATAGTTGCTGAGGTTTAACCTTGAGATGTTTGGTATCCCACAGCTCAAAACGAAGAAGAAAAGGGAAAAATGAAGATCTTCCTTAATACTTCCTTAGTTAAGTTGCTCGTCAGATGTTACTGAACAAAAAGACCTTGCAATCAATATTTTGTCATCTCTGAAGCTCTCCTCTCACTCCCTCAGGGAGGCCAAAATTCAAGCGGTGTTCTGTACGCCATGAAAATAACTTCCATAGATACAGATCAGAAGATGTGTAGAAAATTATACAGAGTACTGATTCGTTCGCAATTGGAATATGGAATCTATGCGCAGCCTCCCTGGTTGAAAAGGATTTTAAGTTGCTGAAAAAGAGTGAAAGAATAGTGACGACAATTTAACAAACCTAAATAATTTATCATAGGAATGCAGATTTGATGCGTTTAATTTATTTTCTATTGAGCACTGACAGATATAATGAGATTTTAAAAAAGACCTAAAGGATAGTGAGGAAATGGAACATTGCCAGCACGTTGATGACTTCTTAACATTGAGCACAACAACAAGTTTACGTGCGAACTCACTCAAATTTTAAAGCATTCATATCGCACCCAGATGTTCAAAGATATTCGTTTTCGTAGCGAGTTGTCGGGGCCGGGAACAGAATTTCTGAGGGCGTTATAACGGCGGACACGGCAGTGGCATTTTAACATAAACTAGATGTATTCTTGCTTGATAGACACCGTTCACTGCTCAGGAAAGCACAGTAACACTAAACCAAAGCTTTCTTCATACCTACAGCCAGTGATGTATCTATTAATTCACGTTTTCCTTTATCTTTCTGGGGTGCTGTGCTTTAATCCCTGCCTTAAAATATGTTTATTTTCAAATTTAATACGCAAATCCCAACTTTATATGAACATATTCATTTAAAGTTAAATCTTGTACCCCATTTCAATTGGGTCTGCAAAGTTGGTGATTTTTACCATAAATATACCGAAAAGCTTTAAAGGAAACCTTGGCAGTTTTATGTTCCATGAGCCATGAATAATTTAACTTAGCCCTCGAGACTCACGCACAAGCTTTAAAAGGAACCTTGACAGTTTCACTTAATGTGAGATCAGCTGTAAATAAGATGACTGAGCTTAGAACAGTTGTCTTTGAGCTTGATCCAAATGTGCTGTGCATCACTGAATCCTGGACTCAGTATCTTATTTCTGACTCGACACTTGCTATAGATAATTTCAATTTGTACCGACAAAACCACGCTGAAGAACGTGGCGTTCGTTGCCTTCTTTATATTAAGTCATCCTACGTACATTCCCTCTTTCAGTGGAGCATTTCGTCCTTTTCTGGAAAGGTATGCTTTGCTTCAGTCATCCTCACACACAATTAAAAAGCATTAATTGGCTGTGTCTTTAATCCTCCGTGTTATTCTGTCAATGAAAGCGAGTTCTGTTAACTATTTGAAAATGTTGTAGGGACTCAATTTGATGTCAAAATAATCGTTGGCGATTTTAATCTGCCAGAAATTGACCGGCAGGCAAATTCATCTCCATTTAAACTTTAGAAATTGGTCGATACTATTTACTTTTCAAACATGTCCCAACTGGTCAGTTCAGTGACTAGAAATGACAACATTTTAGATTTAATTTTTACAGATGGTGTCCACCCTCTCTTTATGAATTTCCATCGTGATCTATTCACAAGTGATCACGCACTAATTCACAGTTGTTTTCCAGCCTTCCTTCTTACAAAGCCTGAGGTTCAATGAAATAACTTCGATTTTGCTAACCCAAACCATGAATTAATTAAAAAATTTGTAAGCACTCTAGATTGGCATAGCATATTTTTAATCAACGATCAAAACCTTATCCATGAACTATTGCTATTGCCGCACAGAAATAATCCAGGCTTTTATCCCGTTTAAGATTTTTGATTCAAATACAGCTTTTTCTACTGTTCCACATTTTCTCCAAAACAGACTTAAAAATTATGAAAGCAACTTAACGATCCGTGTAAAAGCTCTTTCTCCGGTCACTTAAGGATAGCATGTATATTTTAATAAGCCTTGAAAATCAGGCTCATGCGAGATAAGCAAAGGGAGTTATGGGCACTTAGTGATACCAATTCATCCAAATCTGTCTCTTAAGTCTTTCAAGTTCAGTCATCAGCTAAGCGTCTGAATTTAACTCCAACTTTACTTGACTGCAAGAAACATTTGTTACAGAGGATTTGGGCGAGGTACAATTGCTATATAATTTTTTTGCCAACCACTTTGCCACTGAAACTAGCCTCACTGCCTCAATTCCTCTGTTTTCCAAATTCAAATTCACGTCTAATAACCATTAATTTCGCGCCTTCACGTATTCAAAATGAAATAGCTCAGCTTTAAAATTCACATTCGGTTTGATCTGATAACATTTCAAACTCACTTATTAAACAGTTAAGAGATTTTCCATCTTTACTAAGCAAACTATTCTCAGTATTTCTCAACAACGGTTTCTTCCCCGATTATTGGAGAACTTCTATTATAATACCAGTTTTTAAATCTAGTTTCCGCTCTGACATTCATAAATATCGCGGTGATCATCAAACACCCTCTCTTGCTTAACTCTTCGAAAAAATAATTACAAAACAAATCACGGAGTTTTGCATAAATAATCAAATAATCAACTTTTCCCAAAAGGGCCCTTTACCGGACCGCTCTTGTGAAACCTGCCACGTCTTTTCTAAATCAACTTACCTACCTTCGTAATGATTACCTATCTGTAGTAGTTCTCTATTTTGATCTTAGTAAGGCATTCGACAAAATGCCTCATAGACGACTTCCAGCTAAACTATAAGCTAAAGGATTTCGTAGTCCCCTTACTAGCTTTATTAGATCATACATATATGACCGAAAACAAAAAGGTTTTAGTGTGGTCCTCATACTCAAGTGCTTCCCCGATTGCGAGTGGTGTCCTTCAACGTATGGTATTAGGTCCTTTGTTGTTCTTAATTTACATGAATATATTTCATCGATAAATAAACATTCTCAATTTTTTATTTATGCTGATGATCTCAAATGCGTGTATTCCTTCTCTAACTCTACGGCCAAAAGATGCATAGAACAAATTCATTCGAACTAAGACGCTCTTTTGGCGTGGAGCTTCACATATTCAATGGATTTCTCACCTTCATACTTTCGCTACTTGAGTTTTGGGCCTGTAAGGCTGCTGCAACCTGTTATTTTCAAAGGTTGCCCTATGAATTAATGTTCGTCCATCAAGGACTTGGGCTTAAGCTATACCAATAATTAGATCTTTCGCCTCATGCCGATAGAATTACGGCCAAAGCTGCTCAGATTTGCGGCTTTATTTCTTATAATTTATACCTTCCCGAAATTAAATAAAACTTCATCATATGTTTATACTTCCCATTCTTGAATTTTGCTGTCCTTTATTCAGTTAACTGAACGAATCTAGCCGATCAAAAATTGAAAATGTCCAAAGACATTTCACAAAAAAACTCCTGTTTCCGACTCTTTCAACTACTTCATACTCAACAAGATGCCCGCTAATGAAGCGTATTATTTTGGGTCAGGAGAGTGGAAGCAGATTTTTGTCTCCTGTTCCGACTAAATACTAGCTCAACTCTCCCCAAGATTTCTGTCATTACCCCCGTTAGTCTTCTTTATAAACTAAGAAATTCTGCACTAATTATACCTCCCTCTGCATCGTCCACCTGTAAACGCTCTCTCATATTTGCTTCTAGGTAGAGATTTCTTTGGAATAACTTGCCAATTGAAATAAGGTCGTTTACTGATCTATTTGCATTCAAGCGCAAACTGCACCATTATTTAAACACTGATACTATAAGCATTTTATTTTCCTCATCTTTTCCCGCTAGATTTCCTCATGACTCGGAGAAAGGACTTTCGAGAATTTAAGTGACCCACTTGAAACTATTTTTTCGCTACCTCGAAACCCCCATTAACCATGATGTCTCCTTATATCACCAGTCATCCAAACAATGACGTCATTCGGACGTACAGACTCAGTGGTACACAATCTAAAATTCTGCCGTTTCATTGGATACTAACCAGATTCAGAAGTCAATTCTGGATCCTAAGGTGCTGAGGCCTCAAGTTCATTGACGCATTTTCGTGAGATTTTGTTTCATACTCCTAAGGGATCAAGAATGAACCATATCAAAGTTTCATTATCTCATTCTAAAATTCTACTGCAGTATTACCCTACTCTACCACCTGACCATATTTTCCTAAGCAGTTTTTCTCCTACCTTCTATTCTAAAATGAAGGCTTATTGAACTCTGCCTCCATTTTTAAGGAAGAATTTTTTTCACTGCCTATTTTTTTCTAGTTCACTATTAATTTCAAAACATCGCTAACTGTTGACCTAGCAGGACAAGTTCTGTCTACATTATTAAGTATATATAAATTTTATCTGCCCACATTGTCATAAATTTATTTCGTTACTAATGTTTTTTTTAGACAGTGCCTTGCCGGTTCTTCCCAAATTTTAATTCTAAATTCTAAATGTTCCGAAATGAGCCGGAGCCATGACGAATTTAACTTAACCCTCGAGACTCAAGTACCTCTTGTCATATTTCATGATTGTATTTGAGCTTTTGCAATGCACATGGTTTCCTGTATACTGCACTTAATTTCGCGCTACAAATAGGGTACTCAAAGGACCATGCCTATTTCCCTCAATAAATTATATTGAATTGGATTGAATATACTGCATTATCTATACTGAAGTGAATTTATAATGCGCTTGCGATTAATAATGGTACCGGCACCAGTAGAATTCTCGACGACAGATGTTGTCAGCATACAGTGAATCTATTTAACAATTCCATCCGAGTTATAGATAACACCCAGTATCTTTGAACTTGTATCGTATCACGTCTCGTTCCTGTGGCTTAAAATCAGCATAGTTCACTGTCAGGCTCCACCCATATTTCCCCTTCCACTCCAAATTATCCCTGTGGAAATAGGCTTATCTTATCCCCATTGGGTTTCTATAGACTCAGCGCTCCTCCAATAGCAACTGTGTCTTCACTGTTTTTTTATCAAGGTGAACTTGATTTCATGACTGATTTATTGTTTAAATATAGGAAGGTCAATGCTTTGTTTCGAATATCCGAATGAGGCATTAGGAGCTTTTTAATTTGTGTCTTTTCTGTTAATGTTTAAAAGTAACTTATAATGTTTGCTAACCTCTAAATTGCCATTTTTTCTTTTAGATTACAAGTTTATGACTAATTATTTAGGATTTAATTCTATATAATCTTTTATGGGCGCGCGCAGTTGGCGAGTACGTGCGGTAGTGCGAAATTGACGTGCCTACCAGCGCAGGCGTCAGGACGTGGGCGTAACGCATCTAAATTGTTCTCATGGTTAAAGCTTTTGGAGCTTTTTGCGTCGATGCAGCAGTAATGCGCATTTGGCAGTATTCGGGACTATGATTAACTATTCCGGCATCCCCCGTTCGAGTAAATGAGCCATGCTGATGCCTATTTTGGTGCTTGTGAAATTGCACTTACGGTTAACACAGCCAGTCAGGCAATCTTCTTTCAGGAGAATTTCTGCAGTTTGCAATACCAGGCATTTCGTACCCTCATCAATCTGGGATGGCCGCGATTCCGACCGTCAGAGACCCGTTTGACGCGTCTGCGGCCGAAGCATCTGCGCTAACGTTTTGAATAGTTCAAGTACTCGCTGTATTTTTCACATCCAAAGGCATCTGTGAAACGCAAATAGTATCTCCGGTGTTTTCACTCTATATCGCCCAGTCTGGAACCTCTTAAGGCTGTTCTTGGCTTGTGAGTAACTGCTGACTCAAGGCGACAGAAGCGCACTGTAAGGACCTCTTTTTCCGGAGTGTCGATCGTTTCACTTAATAACAGTGCCTTCTGGTTTTAAGTAAGTAAAATGTACACTTTTAATGTTCTTGATAACATTCGTTAACGCAATTTACTACATAAAAAGTAAGAAAATAGGTCGTTAGTGGGAGGCTTAACAGCAATGAAACGAACATTTTTGAGAACAAAACTCCAAGTTGGCGTATTGGTTGGTGGTAGCTGACATTTTTCGGCACGAAATGATCTTGGTTAATTAGGAAACATGTGATTTCTGTTTTAACCTTCGGAAAGGTATGTAGCACTGGATTCTTATCACAGGTAAGATTGCTAATTCCTTGCAGCACATGCACCTTCAGTTTACTTTCGGCTACCCCATATAATCGATCGTTCACTTGTTCGCTGTCAATTGCTAATCCTCCTAGTGAATTATTGTTTTTTATTTGAGGGAGTTAAAGTACATCAAATTGCTTATCGCTTCTAGTTTTTAGTGTTACGAGATGGCCAGGAGCCCGTAAAAAATCAATATGCCCTTCCATTTATATGCCTTTTATTGCCATATGTATTTTACTCAAACCAACTTTTGGAGTCATTTTGTACTAACAATGTACCACACTCCATCAGCCTTTGTAAGTAGACCTTTCAGGCAATTATATTTTTGCTATTCGCAGATACTATTGTCGCTTGCAAATGTCGTGCTATCCCTATAATTTATGAAGGTCCTTTTTCCAACTTCCCGTTGAACACCCGTTTTTCTCGTGATAGCCCTAGGCAGTTTTTTCTTTGCAGTTGTTTGCTATTCTCTGCAAAGCAGGCAGCAGACTGTAAAAATTCTTAAGTTTTATCACTGCTTTTTATTTAATTCCGTTCACAGATGAAATTCCGCCTAACATGGCTTGATGTTTTATTTTTCGCTACACTTCTGTGCTGTACCTGGTCCTGCACCGTAAGTCTTTGTCATTTAAGTATTAGCCCCTAACGCAAACCACCAGTAGACCCTTTATTATATTTTATATTTTAACCACGAAAACAATTTGAAGCTGTATTAGTCATCCTTCAATTTTTTTCGGTGATATATTTTCTCTTATAGCGGCAACGGATTTCAGGAGAATCGAACAATAAAACATTCACGTGAAAAAATGAGTTTTAGTTCCGCAAAAGTGTGCCTCGTGAATATAGTGGAACATAAGCAAAATTATTCATGCCTCCCAGAATATTACTTGTTCCCGCGACACATAATAATTAAGCAAGGAGAAGGCTATTCAAGCACTCCCTCTCCTTGTTTGCTTCTTAAATTGGTTAACTATCTTGTATCTTTTCCTTAGGTTAAATTGTATGTTTAAAATCAATCCTATGTGGAGTCTCCGTCCAAATCAGCTTCATTTCTTCGTGCTTACCTGAAATTCTGAACAAGTCCATGTTGTTCCCGTTTTTCTCTTCCTCTTTTTTTTACCGCGCACTATTATTAACCAACTCATAGCCTCAACAAACAAGACTTTTCTACGACTTCAATGCACTGGACATTGATGGTAAATTAATACCGATGGAACAGTACAGGTATTTCATATCACTTGTCACTTAGCCTTTTGAAAGGGGTCACGTTGTATTGGTTGTCAACGTGGCTAGTGACTGAGGTCTAACGGACCGCAATTACCGTCAGCTTCAGAAACTGTATACCACCTACGCTGACCAGGGCCTTCGCATCCTCGCCTTTCCATGCAACCAATTTGGCTCCCAGGTAAGCAACATATGATATATTCACGAATTTCCGCCTTATTAACAGGAGCCCGGCACTAATGAACAGATCAAAAACTTTGCGGTCGCAAAATACCATGTCACCTTCGATCTCTTTGACAAAGTGGACGTAAATGGACCCAACGCGCATCCTATTTTCGCCTACCTTCAAGAAGCTCTCACGGGTCTATTAACAAAGTGAGTGTTTATACTTATTGTGCTCCTGTCTTTTCAAGGCAGATTTTTCCTCTGACATTTGTGTGCACCTTGGTACCAAGCTGCTACAGGTAAAAATTTCCCGGTGCTTTGGTTTTCAAACTATTCCATTCGCTCGCGTTAGCTTGCGCTCCTTAGAACTTAGACATTTTAAGGCAGTTTGCGGCTTTAGTCATGGTTTGTATGTGGTCAAGACATGGGTGGTTTCCTCAGATGTACAAGTTAAATAACCTCTTAACGGAACTTTGGGAATTTAAAGGAGCCCGAAAACCGTCAGGTATCTCCGCTGATCATAACTTGTATGTGCCTGGTATTCATAAATTTAGTCGTAACGCTATTTGAGGGTGCCTTTTTATCCGTGAACGTTTTTTTTCCTAGGGTTTTTCTGTCAGATAGAAGGCAGCAATTTCAGATCATTCTATAAACGATTCTTCCTTACTGGAATCAGTTTACCTGTAGAAGGCTGGCGAGCGGACAGAATGGGATCGAGTGAGATCCTAACCACATTAGTGAGTGTCAGGCGCTTGTTTAACTTCTGTATATACCTCACTGTACAAGACATATGAAATACTGATTATTGATAGCAACCGTGAAACAGCTTTCTGCGTCTTGCCTGTTGATAAAGTGGAACCGACAATGACAAGCGAGACCGGAATGGCCATTTCTGGCTTATTAGTCGTCGTCAGCCAGTTAGACCCAATCCCAAGAGTGGACCACCTGGGATTGGAAGCCGCGACCATTGGTAATTGATTCTAACGCTCTACCATTGAGCCATGGGCCCGTTGTTTTTTCGTTGGCGATCGGGAATATAATGATACTGTGCGGCTCACTGATCTGCTTAAGGAACATTTGTGTTCCGTTGTGCTCTGAAGCTCACTTTAGAGCCCTCGCTGGCATTTGCATAGCGACATGTAGCATATGTTGATAAAACGGAACAGGCAGAGACAAGGGAGACCGGAATGGCCATTTTCGGCTTATTAGCCGTCATCCCAAGTTGTGACCACCTGGGATTCGAACCCGTGACCTTCGGTAATTGAGAAGAACGCTCTACAATTGAGCCACAGGTCCGTTGGCCATCCCAAATGCGATGCTTACCATTCTATTTGTTTTACCCCCATGCTCGTGTTTATATCTGCATATATACGTTACACTTTAGTTCGATTAAGTGGAACTTCACCAAGTTCCTCGTCGATCGACATGGACGCCCTCATTCACGGTATTCGCCAACTACGGATCCCAAGGCAAGTCACTATATTGTTACTGCCTGATTGGCCTATTTCAGGAGATTATTTAATCTTCTCAAAGCCAGTGGCGTTTGCTTACGTATCCCAAAGATATAAAATCGTTTATCATGTATTTATGTTGCTCCCTTTGCACTAATAACGATTTTACTTAGAAATCATAACTACTTTAATTACTCATGTTTATTCGCTTTCGGATACATTTTGATTCGTGTTATTTGTGGCCAACCTAGACAAACAGCACATTTATTAGGTCTGTTTTACGGGAAATACGGCTTGATGGCATGCTTTAGATCAAACAGGTTTTCCTACACAGAGAATTTTGAAAACTCTGTCGAAAATCGGTATGTTTTTCAAGCTTTGTTTCGGAGCACGCTTTACCTCATAATCTGGCTTACAAAATATGCCTTAAGGGCAGCTCGGAAACTGTTGTAGCACATGTACTATTTCCTTCTCAAATATATTGTTTCATAAAGTGACAATTGATGGGATTTTCAGGTCTTGAAAAACTGCAGAGCATTTCTTTCGTAGGAAATACGCGGTTGGCTTTATATGGGCGTCAACAATTAAGGGAGAGACGTGGCTGTGAACGTTGCTGCTGCATAAGTAATTTTTTTCTAAAGCATTTAAATACCTTTCTTAAATGTTACACGACTTTCGGCGTTATACTGTGCTTCGAGCATTAAGCGAAGAAATTTTGACGAAAAGTCATTCAGGTGCACAATAGTCGGGAATTCGTCTTCGCAAAGGACGACGTCGACTAGCGTCCCAGAGAGGTTCAGTGGTGACTTCAAAGTAACGTTTTTTTTTAAGGGTAGACTTACGTAGCGTGTACTTCATCTGTGCTTCTGTGATCACCACGACTCCATGGCAAGGCACTGTTGGAGTAATTGAAGACACGCATGTACGATTCGAGTCGACAACGTAATTTAGAGTGAAATTCTGGTGTTTATGTTTTGGGGGGCAGGTCGTGTATGTGCACGCGCATACAAGGTCATTAGTTGTGTCAACCCCTGCGTCCATTCCCCGCACAAGGCAGCTGACCGGCTCGGACAGGAGCCGGGGTTTGGGAATGAGAGTAAATAGTAAGGCCAGCGTCTCAGCGCATTTTTCACACTGTAAACAATCTAAAGCGCTTGAGACTATTACGGTGTGCTAATAGCCGTGGCTTGGAGGGTTGCCAACTGGCAGAATAACTTGAACCTTGAAATCAGCTCAGTGTGTGTTTTGTGTGGAGTGGCCGACTATTGGACTGAGAGTCAGGCTGCAATGGCTCCTTTTTAATTTGGCCTCAATGACGCTCCCACTCCGTGTGATCTGAACCAGGTGTGGCGACACGTCTTGGGGTGGCTCCAGCTGCGCAAGCCACCTGTGTCTTCTCCCGTTATCGGTCTTCTGGGCTTGGACATGACATCGGGCCTTAGTGGGGCAAGGGAAGAGAGTGCGTTGGGTGCTGCGCCTGTCACTACCCTTGCGCCACTATGCTTTGGAGCACACGGTGAACTTTGTCGGAATCGACGGTTGAACTGTCGTCAAAGACCAAGCCATATATGACACGCGTAAACGAGTTGTTTGGTTTTCTCAGCTCGTGTCCACCTCCCATGTTCTTGAAATTATCTTGCCATCAAAGCAAGGTGGATAAGAGCGTGGTTGATTAGGTCCTTCTTTCATAATAAGCGGTGAGTTTACTTTGCATACGCGATCCTTATTTTTTTAC
The DNA here is from genome assembly GCA_017591395.1 of Schistocephalus solidus. Taxonomy (NCBI): domain Eukaryota; kingdom Metazoa; phylum Platyhelminthes; class Cestoda; order Diphyllobothriidea; family Diphyllobothriidae; genus Schistocephalus; species Schistocephalus solidus. The sequence continues at coordinate 34,329 of WEDG01003708.1, read as the reverse complement.
CGAAGTATACCTCATGTTACATGAGACTTCCTTAGATTATAGATTCCGACCTTTACTATGCTCATTGAGCTTCTGGTTGAAGTGGTTTCTAATGCAATTTTTTAAAGATGGAGAGCATCAGCAAGCTGAAGAATGTCCAAGGCATTTTCCTTTGCTTTTTTCGATGATTGAAAATAATCGTTAAGGTAATGGAAAGATCCTCAAGCGCACTGGTTAGCTCAACACCAATTTTTACCGGTGTGCCAAATTAGATTACCTGAGAGACCAGAATTTTGCCCGTGCTTATTTGGTCGTTTTTGCGTTTAGGGTAGTCTGCGGCCATCGTTTCGTTAAATATCTTATCTTTTGACGTGACGTTCTTATTCACATCCATCTGGCACAAGATGTACTCCGCAGGAAACTCTAGGAGTCGTACGACGAAACCCAGAGTTCTCTCAAAATTGAACACCTTATGAAGCTATTCAAATTTTGTCAAAAGACTTACTTCACATTTGCCGGAGAAACCTATGAGCAGATCAAGGGAACTCCCAGTGTCCGGTTTAGTGGCAGAACTGGTCCTACAAGAGCCGGAAAAGATCGCTTTCACCCAACAGCAGCCTATCTTTTGTCGCCGTTACGTAGATGACACGTTTGCTATCGTGAAGAAAAACATGCTGCAGCATTTCCATGATCACCTTAACTCGATATTCCCAGAAATACAATTCACGAGGGAAGAAGAAAAAAAGCAGGCGACGTCCCAACGGTGAAATATAAACGGCTGTTCACAGGAAAGCGACGAACACTACGCAGCTTCTCAATTTTCAACTGTTCAAACGAATCCAGACTCATTACAGCAACCCAATAGAAAGCACGTGAGGCCCGTTACCTCCGCGACCAATTTATGCGAAACGGCTATCCGAAGGCGTTCATGAGCCGATGCATACGTGTTCGCCCCCCGAGGACCCAACCAGAACCAATTCCTACGGTATGACATACGATGCCATTCATCAAGGACGTGTCAAAAGCGACCTAGCTTATTCTTGTGGGACTCTGTGTCGGAATCGCACACCGACCCAAAAGCTACCATTTGCAGTAAGGTCATGAGAATCAAGGACAAATGAAATCCTAATGAGCAGTCGGGGGTAGTGTATCTCATCACGTGCCAAAACTGTTCCTGCAACTACACAGGACAGACTGGATGCATGCTTAGATCACGCATACACAAGCATAAGCTTGTTGTGAGACGGGATGACGGTTTATCGCAAGTGGCTGCCCACATCTTCGAAACGGGTCACCAGTTTAACTTCGTAGCCACGAAGATAATCGCCCACGCCAGATGTAAGACTATCCGAGAATTGATTGAAACCCGGGACTCTGATAAGAGCTCGGTAAATTGATTTATCTGTTTGGTGCCGGCATGCAGGGCCTTACGTAGTCGCCTCCGGGCTGGCGTCACTGGTGTCTGATTGGCTCCTGCCCCCCCCCCCCCCCTCCATAAATGTTTTTCGTTTATGTTGCTGTTTTATCTCTAACGATGGAATCCAGTAAGAGCTCGAAAGCTCAGACGAATAAAGCTATGATTGCGGTGAACGCACAACCTTCTTCTTCACTTATCTTCTTATCTTTCTGTCTTTAGGACATGGAATCCGAAATCAAGAATCTTCTTTTGCCGCAAGCTAATGACTCTCAGCATCTGGTCTCCCCCCTCAAGTCCCATCCGCCCGCCATTAAAACTCTAAAATCTCATCCGACGCAGAATCTGCTGCGAATGACGATGCCAGTGTAAATCAGAAACATTGGTGTCCGATCAGCCTGCAATCTGGTATACGTTGCAGGTGTGGCAATCTGCGTTCCCCCTTCTAATTTGACGCCCTTTTCCCAAGTGCCTTTGTCCGCTCGCCGCCCGCTTGTAATAGTAGATCTTACTTCGATTTCCGACTCCTTACGTCTCTCTCTCTCTCTCTATTGATAAAATGAGCGCTTGCGCATCGTTCTAATGATGTCTTACCCATTGATCCTTGGGGTTAAATTAAACTAGTTGTGTCTGTATCGGCCTGCGTCACTCCAGCATTCACGACATCGCGAACCAGTATAGCCCGTGGCCTGCGACCGTTATCCACTTTTCCACTACCTCGTACGTTCACTGGTGGCTTTATGCGAGGGTTGGAGGCGCAGTAGGCAGGCGGTCGGAGATCTGACGAATAAGCGGTCGCTGACCGGCAGCAACGCTGCTATCAGGTTGCGATTCGGATACGAAAACGGCCTTGCAAGCTTCCGCAAAGCTTTATGACACAGCGCGAAACCTGAAGCCCAGACTTGAATACAGTAGGCGACGTAACCGTAATCTCGGCATAAAAGGATGAATTATGTGGAGTCGCACTGTTGGTAATCGCGCAGCACAGTTTTACAATATTTAGGTTACGCCTGAATTTCTACTCTTCGCTGCGCGTCTTTACAGTCGCCTGCAAAAATCTAACTAAATGCGACTAACTTAGCAGCACTACATTGTGAATAGGTCCTTGGGTCAGGTGTGGTGGCACGCCCAGGAGCGGCTCCGGCCGCGCCAGCCACCTGCGCCCTCTCCCATCTCCGGTCTTCTTGACTCTGTCTTGACACCGGGCTCAGGTGGGGGAGGAGGAGAGAGTGCGGTAGCTGCAGCGCAAGGCTACTATCACTTAAAACTAATTCACGCGCAAGTCACCGTCCCTGCACCACCCTTCCATGGAGCATACGGTGGACATCGTCGGACTACGACGGTCGAACTGTCGGGTCGAAGTGCTAGATGAAGCAACCTCGAAGAAAAACTATCCGAAGGACTGCTTGCGACCTACGCGTACTTAAAATCCCCAAGGAACTTCATGAATGTTCCAATACAACATACTACTGCGTCTACAACACAAAATGTATTCTGCAATTCTGGCCCAGTGGTACCAGCGAATAAAATAGGAGCTGAACTACCCAGTTGGCGAATCTGCACATTTGTGGTCGAGTTTCCACACTGTGATATCCCGATGCGCGTACATTACGCACTGACGTTAACTAAAAATTAAGTGAAATGTTCATAGGTTCCATTAAAAAAGAAATAATAATGCCAGTGGGTCCGTAATTCTGATGAGCGTGAAACGAAATTCCAAGCAGGCGGCTTTTCTTGACTTTTGAGGCGCCGCTGTGAAGGCGTTGACCGCCAAATCGTCGGTTTGAACGTCTGACCGGTCATCATATATGACCGAAATTCACGGCCGACTTGCATCGATTGTCCTTACAAGGCTCGCCTTAAAAAAAAACTATCAACGTAACGGACATTGACAGAAGCTGACGGACAATGGAGTGGCTGTGCTTAGCTCATTTACCGTTGACTGTAAACTGAATTAGGGTCCTTTTGTTCATCAACCCGTTGTCTAGTGTGATTAGGGGGCTGGCGCGCTGTCATATGGGATCGGGAATATTCCAAATCACATGACAATGGAGTTTCACCGGTCTGACTGCATGCAGGAACATGTTCCTTGCGACTTGCCTTGGAATTCACGTCGAGCATTCCCGCTGGCGATCGTATAGCGACAATAATGACCGACAAAGACGAACGAAGGCTGCAGAATGGAACTACAGGGTAAAACAGGAGGGAAAGGTTTCTTCCCAAAATTGAATCTGTGAAGCCACATTCTCTGGTCTTGTACCTTAGCTCTGAGTCTTCTTGGAGGTTGGAAACTTAACCCAGCATTAAACTCTACAAAGCTTTGGCTTCCAGTTGAGAATCCCCGAATCTCGTCACCAGTATCTAACAAATACCTGCTTATCGTACGTTATGTGTCAAAAAACGCCAGCTGTTTCAAATGTATAGCAATTCAGAGTAAATAAAATGTACAAGCTCAGTGGGGCGGTGAACTGTCCTACGTTCGCAGGATGGTGGTTACTGTGTCCGGGGGTAAGTCCCCTCCATTGTGGTCGACCTGTGAACAAACAAACACGAAGAACATTTAAAAAAAGGTTAAATGAAGCAGAAAGTTCGTATCGTCTGCCTCCTGCCGTTTCTACATCCCATTTTATTTTCAAGAACCCCATTTGAAACCTTTTTACCCGCAAAATATTGTATCGAGCCTCTATGTACGCCGTAAAACTAGTTACATGCATGTTTAGAATACGTAAATAGAATCGCTGGAAAAAAAGAATTTTTTTCATCTGACGTTTCGGATTCATGCTCGAACCCACCAGGAGAAATCGCATCAGATCTACTGATGAGCCAGACCCTCAGGCGTGGAGAGGCACTGTCGACGACAGCGTCAAGGAAACCGAGATCAGGTGTGATCAGAGACGCGCATAGTATAGTTCAGTAAGATATCCGCTGCAATGCAGAAGGAACTGACAGGTGAAGTACTGGTGATCTGTCAGTTAAACCTCACTTATGTGCGTGTCCGTTTCCGGTTGCAAGCGCCAGAGAGAGGGCCAATCCAAAAAAGTAATGATCCTTGGTTTGGTTGAATCAAAGAAACCTTCAGACGCTACCTTTCTATTCCGACTCCTTAAGCAGGGTGCTCACATTTAAGTATGGTAACATCGTTAGCAAGAATGAACAACGACATAGCCGCTGCCTCCACCATTGTCCGGTGTTGTTCTGCCTAGCAGGCAGTCACCTGTTCGTGGTTACCACCGTCAGATTCAAAAGTTATTTGTTTTACAATACTAAACAGATCTTCGTACGCTCACTCTGATACGAATACACGCACAGTAGATTCCCTATTCCATGATATGTCAGCCGATATTCTTAAATGTGTTTTCGATTGGAACAAATTAAGGTTCGGTTGTAAAATTGATTAACGTGCAGCCTAATCACAAGATATTTCCATCACACTAGGCTTTTGAACGAACTCTTTGCTGACCGCCTGCAAAAAAACTGCCAAAAAATATCTTCATAAGTAGTATTCGTTCATTCATTTATTTTCAATTCCCTTGTAAATTCAAACCTATGTTATAGAAAATATGCTCAAAAATAATGTTCCTTGTTTGTTTGGTAGCAACTTACCTCTCCTCCAAATTTTAGAGTTAAATAAAGAGATCGTTTACACGGTGAATCGCGACGGACTGTCGAAAGTCATGCAGAAATTCGGCTGTCCTGAGCGGTTCACGCACATAGTGCGTCAGCTTTATGACGGGATTACGGCGCGCGTCACTGACAACGGGACGGTATCCGAAGCATTCGCAGTGACCAACGGAGTGAAGCAGGGCTGCGTATTGGCTCCTACCCTGTTCAGCCTCATGTTCTCGACTATGCTGATGGACGCCTACCGTGATGAACAGCCTGGGAACCGCATCGCCTATAGAACTGACGGACACCTTCTCAACAGTCGGCGTATGCAGGCTTCAACGCGCGTGTCTACGACTACAGTCCATGACTTGCTCTTCGCGGACGACTGCGCCCTTAACACCGTGACGGAGGAGGACATGCAAAGGAGCGTGAACCTCTTCGCCGCAGGCTGCGCCGATTTTGGATTAATAATCAGTACAGCCAAAACAGTTTTCATGCCCCAGCCGCCACCCAGCGCGGAATACAATGCTCCCCGAATCAATTTCAACGGTGCTCAACTCAGAAATGTGAAAACCTTCGCTTATCTAGGAAGCACGCTGTCACGCAACACGGAATCGATGACGAGGTTGCCCAACGGATCTCCAAAGCCAGTCAGGCCTTCGGCCGACTGCAGATCTCCCTGTAGAATCGCCACGGTATTAACCTGAACACCAAACTGAAGATGTACAAGACCGTCGTATTGACGACACTCCTTTACGGAGCGGAGACCTGGACCGTCTTCTCGAACCAAGCCAGGAAGCTGAATTACTTCCATCTCAGTTGCCTCCGCCGAATACTGAAGCTGAGATGGCAAGACAGGATCCCAGACACGAAAGTCCTGGAGCGGACCGGAATCCTCAGCATCCACGCCATGTTGAGGCAATTGCAACTGCAATGGAACAGCCACCTCGTGAGAATGGACGACGAGCGACTTTCCCAAATGACTTTTTAACGGAGATGTTGCTACGGGTGCTCGCGGACAGGGAGGTCAAAAACGACGCTACAAGCAAACTTTTAAGAGATCTCTGAAACAAGTGCAGATAAACCCGGCGACCTGGGAGGACCTCGCCCAGGATAGACCGGCATGGAGAAGATCCGTGAAGACTGGTTTAGCGATCTATGAGGACAACAGCATCGCCGCCGCGAAGACCAAAAGAGCGGCACGAAAGTCACCAGCGCCCCGGACCAACAACGCCAATGCACAGGACCTTAGAACATGCCCGCGCTGTAAACGTATCTTCCGCGCGCGAATCGGCCCGGTTGCACATCTTCGTTTTCAAAATCAATCCAACAATTCCAACTTCTACGTAAAATTCTACCAACCCTCTTTCGGATTCCCCTACCCACACTTGGCATCAATTCCATTACTTCCACCCTCATAGAGACCACATCCCAATACTCATCACCTGTTACCTCCACCGCCGCCACCACCACCATCAGCGATGGGGACTCTCCTAAACTATCCTCAATGCGACCGCACATTCACCTCACGCATCGGCCTGGTCGGTCACTTGTGAATCCATCGTACAGAGACTGGTGAACCAGTGCCTGGAGCACTAACACGATATTTCGACCGTCGTAGTCCGAAGATGTCCACCGTAAGGGTGACGCAGGGACGGTGACTTGCGCGTGATATAGTTTAAAGTGATAGTAGACAAGCGCTGCATCTACCGCTCTCTCTCCTCCTCCCCCACCTGAGCCCGGTCTCATGACAGAGTCAAGAAGACCGGAGATGGGAGAGGGTGCAGGTTGCCGGTGCCGCCCCTGGGCGTACCACCACACTTGACTCGGATCCCACGGAGTGGGAGTGCCATAAAAGCCACATTAAGAAGGAGCCATTGCAGCCTGGCTCTCAGTCCACCGGTCAGCCACTCCACACAAAACACACATTGGGCTGTCCACGCGGTCCGAGTTATCCCATAAGTTGGCAACCTTCCAAGCCACGGCTTTAAGCACACCGTGGTAGTTTTAAGCGTGTCAAATAGTTTATAGTGAGGAACACGCGCTGAGCCGTCGACCTTACTCTCTAACCCACCCCCACAATCAAACCACTGTCCGAGCCGATCAGTTGTCTGATGCAGAAGTGGGTGCAGCTGCTGGTGACCTCGTCTACGTGTGCTACGTACACGACCTGGACCCCCAAACACAAGCACCAGGATTTCACACAACAGGGGGTTCAATGGCTTACATCTCACATGTGTGAGATAGCCAGAGGTCACGTTAAGAAGGAGCCATCGCAGCCTGACTGTCAAATCACCAGTCAGCCACTCCACACAATACACATTGGACTGACTGCGAGGTTTGAATGTAATTGTCAGTTGGTGACCTTCCAACCCACGGCGCTTATCGTTACCGCATTCTCTCCTCCCCCAACTGAGGCCGGTGTCCTGCCAGAGTCAAGAAGACCGGATATGGGAGAGGGTGTAGGTGGCTGGGGTGGCCGGAGCCACCCCTGGGCATACCACCACACCTAGCTCGGATCCCACGGAGTGGGAGGGCCATAAAGGCTACATTTAGTAGGAGCCACTGCAGCCTGACCCTCAGTCCGCCAGTCAGCCACTCCACACATTGGGCTGACCACGCGGTCCGAATTATCCCGTCAGTTGGCAACCTTCGAAGCCATGGCTTTTAGCACGTCAGATTGTTTATAGTGAGGAAAATTCGCTGACCTGTTGACCTCACTCTCTCCCCCACCCCCACAGTCAGACCACCGTCCGAGCCGGTCAGTTGTCTGATGTGGGAGTGGGCGCATTGGCTGACGGGTCAGCATACCCGTCTACACGCGCAACAGCACGACCTGGCCCCCATAACGCACACACCAGGATCCACTAAATTAGAGGATATGGAGAGGCCATCACCGTCTGACGCCCAGTACACTGGTCAGCCACTCGACACACACAGCACATACACTGGGCCGATGGCATGGTCTGGTGTAAGCGTCAGATTGGCAGAGCACCAACACACAGCAGAGTTCGTCACCTCCACTGTCCTCGCGCATTTACTCATCACATGCGCATCCATGACAGCGGAATTCACCGCAATGCCGACAAAACCGATACCCCATGCCCACCCTCCGCTCCTGCCATTCTTACCGCCACTACCATGAATGACATCCCCAGCCTCTCCCGATTTTTCCTGCCCACACTCCGCCCGCAACTTCAACTCACGCATCAGCCTGCTCGGTCACCTGCAAATCCATCCCACGGAGGCTGGTGAACCAGTGCCTGGAGCTCCGACATACATTCGACGCGGCCGCCTCCACTGCTCCCGCACATTTACACACCGCATGGGCCTAAAAGGACACATGCGCCTCCACGACAGCCTGCAGTAAATCACCGGAGGCTAAGCCGCATAAGCGCACACTACCTACACCAATAAATAGACAACACTCTCACCATCATCACGTACCTTAGAATATCACGGTTTCATAGAAACCGTGGCTTAGAAGGCTGCTAATCTGACGCTTACACCAGACCACGCCATAGGCCCAGTGTATGTGCTGTGTGTGTCGAGTGGCTGACCAGTGTACTGGGAGTCAGACGGCGATGGCTCCTCCATATCTCCTGATTAAGTGAATCCTAGTGTGTGCGTTATGGGGGCCAGGTCGTACTGTGGCGCGCAAAGAAGGGTACGCCGACCCATCAGCCAATGCGCCCACTCCCACATCAGACTACTGACCGGCTCGGACGGTGGTCTGACTGTGGGGTTGGGGGAGAGAGTGAGGTCGACGGCTCAGCGCATGTTCCTCACTATAAACAATCTGACGCGCTTTAAACTATCACGGTGTGCTAAAAGCCGTGGCTTGGAAGGTTGCCAACTGACGGGATAACTCGGGCCGCGTGGTCAGCCCAAAGTGTGTTTTTGTGTGGAGTGGCTGAATGGCGGACTGAAAGTCAGGCTGCAGTGGCTCCTTCTTAATGTGGCCTTTATGGCACTCCCACTCCGTTGGATCCGAGCCAGGTGTGATGGTACGCCCAGGGACGACTCCAGCCGCGCCAGCAACCTGCGCCCTCTCCCATATCCGGTCTTCTTGACTCTAGCATGACACCGGGCTCAGGTGGGGAGGAGAGAATGCGGTAGATTCAGCCCAAGTCCACTATCACTTTAAACTAAATCACGCGCAAGTCATCGTCCCTGCACCACCCTTTCCTGGAGCATACGGTGGACCTCGTCTGAATCGACGGTAGGACTGTCGTGTGTGTTTGTGTGTGTGTGTGTATATGTGTTGATCCGACATATAGTCGACGCGCCCGCCTTCACTGACCTCCTTGCTCCCGCACATTTACACACCACATGGGCCTCTTAGGACACATGCACCTCCACGACAACCTCCGGTAAACCACCGGAGGCTAAGCCGCATCAGCGCACACTACCCACACCAATACATCGACTACACCCTCACAATCACCATTTACTGAGTATATCACGGTTTCCTAGAAACCGTGGCTGAAGGCTGCTAATCTGACGCTTCCACCAGACCACGCCGTCGGCCCAGTGTATGTGCTGTGTGTGTCGAGTGGCTGACCAGTGGACTGGGAGTCAGACGGCGATGGCTCCTCCATATCCCCTGAGTTTATGAATCCTAGTGTGTGCGTTATGGGGGCCAGGTCGTACTGTGGTGCGCGACGAAGGGTACGCCGATCCGTCAGCAATGCCTCACTCCCACATCAGGCAACTGACCGGCTCGGACGGTGGTCTGACTGTGGGGTGGGGAGAGAGTGAGGTCGACGGCTCAGTGCATATTCCTCACTATAAAACAATCTGACGCGCTTGAAACTATCACGGTGCGCTAAAAGCCGTGGCTTGGAAGGTTGCCAACTGACGGGATAACTCGGACCGCGTGGTCAGCCCAAAGTGTGTTTTTGTGTGGAGTGGCTGACTGGCGGACTGAGAGTCAGGTTGCAGTGGCTCCTTCTTAATGTGACCTTTATGGCACTCCCACACCGTCGGATCCGAGCCAGGTGTGATGGCACGCCCAGGGACGACTCCAGCCGCGCCAGCCAACCTGCGCCCTCTTCCATCTCCGGTCTTCTTGACTCTGTCTTGACACCGGGCTCAGGTGGGAAGGAGGAGAGAATGCGGTAGCTGCAGCGCAAGGCTACCATCACTTAAAACTAATTCACGCGCAAGTCATCGTCCCTGCACCACCTGGTGTGGAGCATACGGTGGACCTCGTCTGAATCGACGGTCGAACTGTCGTTTATGTGTTGATCGGACATACCTTAAAGCAGACATCGCTGGGACGCCTGACAATTGGAGAGATCGATGACAGCAACTGAATATTGGGACGAGTAGTCGTACAGGCGGGCCTGGACAGGATAGAGCCAGTATGAGAAGCAGCAGACCCCGCTTCGTCTATGTCATTGTCAAAGGCCTCCTGTGAACTCGTCACAGTTATGGGAGCTACTAGCCGGCCGGTTGGACGATGAAAGACGCGGCCGCTTGCGGCCTCGATGACTAACTCACCAGGCAGATCGACGGTTGTTGAGAGAGGCAAGAAGTCACCGAGGGCAATCCACTCGTCTGCCACCGGCTCCCCCAGACCAACATCCAGCAAGCGGAAATTGGTGGGCTAAAAACACGAGAGAGAGAGAGAGAGAGAGAGAGAGAGAGAGAGAGAGAGAGAGAGAGAGAGAGAGAGAGAGAGAGAGAGAGAGAGAGAGAGAGAGAGAGAGAGAGAGAGAGAGAGAGAGAGAGAGAGAGAGAGAGAGAGAGAGAGAGAGAGAGAGAGAGAGAGAGAGAGAGAGAGAGAGAGAGAGAGAGAGAGAGAGAGAGAGAGAGAGAGAGAGAGAGAGAGAGAGAGAGAGAGAGAGAGAGAGAGAGAGAGAGAGAGAGAGAGAGAGAGAGAGAGAGAGAGAGAGAGAGAGAGGAGAGGGAAATATTTCGGATGCCAGGGTTGTCTGCGGATTAAAACTAGGCCAAAAATTTGGACTTGTTCCCACGTGGACTCCACTCCAACATGTATCGTCTCCTAACAGAATGACGCCATTATTCGCTGAAACGCATCTTTCAACGTCAACGCTAAACGATGATGAGGTAGAAGAAGATACAGCGTCAACCATGCTGTTAGTGGCCCGATTGTGCGGAACAACTTACCTGTTTCGCCTAGCGTCACCGCTGATTTAGCTAGCGCAGTGGTCGATCATGTAGGTCGTGAGTGTTCGTGCGGATCAGCAAGGAAATGGCACATGGAAAGTTTCGGGTTCTGCCCGGCCCGCGGGTGGGGTCCTTATCAGTTGGACGGTAAGAAAAAGCTTTTTGGGTGGCGGGCAGCATTTAGCAAACCACAATACACTTTGACATGTTACATTTTATAGGTAGCCAATTTGGCATATCTGTGTACGGCCATACCAGATGGCACTGCTTTTACGTGGTTTATGAATGAGTACTCTTCAGACCGGAAGGTTTGTGCATTTCAAATTAAGCCTTCGAAAGAAGCAGATCCACTATTTGCAGTCCTGTCAGTTGGTAGGTGAAATTACCGGGAGACTCCATCTTTTCGGCGTTACTGCCACCCTGGCCTTGCAGCACTCGACGCCTCAAGCTCACTATTTATAAAGTCTCCATGTATTAGTCAGCGTGTAAAAGTGAAATGTCTGTACAGGAGTACACAAAATAAGCTTTCCTCTATCAAGCAGTCAACATAATTACAGTTCAACGCAACGCAGCAATTACCACTGTTTAGCAGCAAAACAAGGTAGTTAAACGCTGATCAAAGATATGTCTGCCAACCGGGAAAGGGAAGCAAAACCAGCTAGCCTTCACGAAAATAAACCTGATGCGTTGTACTTTTTACTGAAATGCTATTTTCAGAAATTTTCAAGAAGAGAAGCGTTAAAGCAAAGCAGATATCGACAAAGGATGAGGCATTCATGGGCGCTAAGTTAACTTAATTCCATCGCAATTTGGAGAATTCGCTGGAGCTCTTCGCAGCAGCAGGAAAAATACTGACATAGGCAAGAAAATCTAGCTTTTTGGAAAATCAACAAAGAAACCAGGAACCGCAGAGTTTAGAGGCTAATTCCGGTGAGCCGGATGGCCGAGCAATCAGCACGCCAACCTCCAACGTGAGTGATGGAGCTTCCGCGGTTCCAATTGTATTACCTACGCGTAAACGTTCAATACTAAAGAATACAGTGTGGTGGGTGTAATGGGGCGAATAGAAGTAAGCCTTTATATCCGATGCTTATGATAAAGAAGCGGATTAACGGACTAAAGACAAGTGCGTCCTCTGGTGTCAAAGAAGCGCAATCGCCGTTTACTAAAGATTACCGTATGTGGATGCAGTTAGTTGAGTCAAAGTAAAATTTTATGAGAAATCGCAAAAAAAACAATGAAAAATACTAATTGAAAACTAAATTTGTGTGCCAAGATTTCGCCAAACCTAAAATGCCGTTTACTATAGAATGCCATGTGGGGAGGGGTCAATGAGTTTGGCCACGTAAGCTAACAGAAGGGTTTCCAAAACAACCGAAAAACAAAAATCAAAAGTTTTATGGTGAAATCATGAATAGCTGAAGCAAGATAACTGAAAATAAACCGTTATATGGTGAGTACATCCATGGTAGAAGCCGGAGAACAGTAAAACAAACGTCCCTGGCCAGTTCGAAAATGGCATAGGCAAACGCCTGTAGGAAATAGTAAACCAAGCAGCTCCTACTATGTCGAAATGAGTAGTTAGTTAAGTATAGAAAATGCGGGTGATTTACGAAAGCAATCACCAGATTACTGGTCTCGCAGAAAGATAGCAAGTTCAGTAATATTCAGGTAGAATTCGTAAAACGTATGTTCACCTATATGTCCTAAAAGCGAGCCCCGAAGTGACACGTGAGTTTTCCCGGTCGTGCAGTTCCTAAAAAATGGACAACTCACAGGAAATATGAAAACTGCCTACAAAGGCAACTACACTAGTACAAGTTCTCCTGGTCTAGCTCAGCCGAAGGAATTTTGTTCCATAGAATATTCCGATATGAATCTCTGGAAGTTGATACTTACTTCAAGAAAAAACAGCAGAAGCCGACCGACAGTCTGATAATAATTTAGGTAGAAGACATTAAATCTGCACGATGTGGCGGACACCTACACATCCTGACTGCATGGCGGAAAAACCGATGATTCCGCCTTGCCTTCGAGATTAATTCTAGAGCCCTCGTGAGCGGTTACGTTGGCTGCAAGGTATCGACAGTTGAAATGACTGAGAGAACCACTTCTGGTTAATTTTTCGCCAGCCGACGAGGAGAATTCCGGGTCAGAATCCGGACTTTTTGTTCTTGTAAGATCAAGACAAATGCTTTTCTGTTGGGCCATGGACACGCACAGCATCAACTATTTCTCACCGCGAAACGCGAGTTTTGACAATTCGCACCTGTCAGCCCGATCGCTAACAAACGCTTCCTTGAGAGAGGAGAAAACTGCCACTGCGTCTCGACTTTGAAGAACAGAAGACTGGGTGTCACAATCGATGGTTTTGTGGAGGTTTGGTATGTACAGGCGTGTTATTCACCGATATTCCCGAGAACACAGAGATATGATTAATGTTCACTCAGCACGGCTGTGCACAGCTCCAGCGTCTGCCTTTCGGACACAATCTGCACATACACAGAGAATGACTGTTGGTGGCGGTGCAGATAACCTAACTCCTCGCCGCTGGACGGTCCTAAGTGACGTGGCAGCTATTCCGCGACTGCCTCAGTCGACGACATAGTTTTCGTGGGTGGGTGTGTGTGCATATGATTCACGCTCCTCAGCGTAGCTTGTAAATGCATTTCGTAATAGTGAAGAGCGTAAATGAAGGCATAAATCATCTGTTCTACGGCGTTTTTCTTCGAAACCGAGCTGATACGTAAACAACCATAAATGTTTTAGAGGGGACGAAAGTGCCCCTACCTGATAATCGGCCATGGCAACGTGGCCTGTGTAAAGCCGTGTGGATGACCCTGCTGTTACTGCCGCCAATTCAGACTAAACCGCACGTGTGCTGAGTGTCCACATTCCCAAAAGGAATCAAATTCACTGCAATGTGGTCAGGTGCTTCGGACATTCAGCGTCATGCCATTGGCAGCGGCCAAAGGGCTGCCCTACGACCTGATTGTTCCAGGTTTGTTGAGGCGGCTTGGAAAGAATGCTAGCCAGAATGCACCGGATGCTACGAACGTATAGTTGTTTTTCAGGGAAAAATGAGTCACAGTTTTCAATATATTTTGTGGAAGCAAACTGTTTTTTCTCTGTTCTGTTAATGGTTAGGAATAACAGCCGCCGAGCACGCATCCGGTTTGTGTTATTAGTGAGTACCAGATCAATTTATGCCACGCGGGATTGTGGTTGACCATCATAAAATGTCAGTTCCACTGAAAATTATAAGCAAAAGGCCATTAAACTATCGTTGCCGAAGTATTATGTCACACTCCTGCCTGTCGAAATACAACCCCCGACCGACTGTTCGAAGTAACGACACAGACAAATTGGTGTAATGCATCAGACATTAGGCGAGGGATTTATCTTACCTCGGAAGAGGGCTTTGACGTATCGCCTCGCCCTGTGTCCGGGTTGGATATGGCATCTTCAAATGCAGATGCCTCCATGATAGTGATAGGATCCGGAGACTGTTCGGTATGCCATTGATCCAAAGGATCCGTAAATGGTGGTCGGACCAGTCTCCTCCGACTTTAAGCCCTTATTTTCGGGCTGGACAGGCCCCCGGAAGTTATCATCTGATTTTTCCTATCAGTCCATTTGCGTGAAAGTTAGGCACAACAAAAGAATGGTTGGATTAGTTGCCAACAGCACGGGAGGGTTTCCATAAATAGACAAAGACAGTGGAAACTAAGATAGTTGTTTCGGAATTACTGTGTTCGCGTACACATTGTCGGACAGAAAGGACCTAACCGTGCGTCAACAGCACAACCGAACCGAAGCTCAGCATATGCCTGCATTAGTCACTCTTTTTAGGCCTAGGTTGAGTATTTAAAAGACGATGTGTACTGGAAAGACCAGGGATTCTCCAACCCAATGCTAGGACGTTCGAATGCCAAATGTCCAACCATTAGTCCTGGTTCACGTCCTGCCAGATGAGGCATTTAGTCACATAGGACCAGGAAAAAATAGATTCCCTTAACTTTCCAGTCCGGCCGTCCACCGCGCGTCCCATGGATGGGACGCAAACGGTGACTTAAACGTAAATTAGTTTATGGTGAGCCAGATCTGTGCAGTCCCTACGGCACTCTCTCCTCTCAGAAGGTAACTTAAAAAATAAGATAGTGAGATAATATATGCTTCGGACATCATTCTCATTCGTACAGCCCGCAACGGAGCTAAGAAAACTGAAAAGCGTCATTTGTTCGTGACAAATAAGCGTCTTGACTAGTGGGAAACAGATATTGCCACGAGATCTTAGCTAATATACCAGGTAAATGTCACACTACGTTCATAACAGATGAGGCAGGGGGCCTAGGGCGCTAACTGCTGGACAATTCTTAAAATTTCTAATGTCACGTACTTTAGTACACGGGCGTCACTTTGGGAACAGGAAAGTTAAAGTAGAGAGGCCAAGATTAAGAGGATACTTACCGGTTCCCTTCCTTTGAGCTGGCAATTCGCACGTTTTCTTTGACGTGCATAGGCCCGCATACGTCGAACACGTCGGTAAGATGACTGGGATCCATAAAGCACTGGAAACAGGGATGAAGGTGGACATCAAAGACATGACTTACGGCCCAGTTCTCTTGCTATACGGTAATTGGAGGGTTTTACCGTGGATACTAAATCCAAATAATCCTGCGCGTCCCGAGTTGCGAGATCGCGATTAAAGGCGGTCGGGATTGTCACATGGTTGTGCTCCTGACAAGCCGATGTTACAATTAAGCGTCCCTGCTTCAGATTCACATTTATACGGGCTTTGCATCCAGAATGGTGTGTTCTAGAAGTGGTAAATGAGGTACAGAATGGGGCAGCCTACTCAGTAAACGTTCTTCGCTGTGGTTTCAGCTCATATGTGCAACCGTGAGTGCACCCTAGTGTGACGCTTCGATACTTTACTGTTCCGGCCAGTTCATGGTCTTCTTTTAGTAGGCGGCAAAGTCGAATCACAAAGTGACTTCCTGTCATGCTTTCAAAGTCTTTTATTGATTTTTTAAGTGACTCAAAAGACTCAAAACTCCGCCCTTGGAAGTGCTCCTGAAAGAGTTCTGTGTGATCAGCCACTGCAAGCGGAAAAAGGACGTTCATAAAGAAGAGAATGTGCAAACCTATCGGTTGGGTTTGCTCTCCAGCCACCTGAACCGGGTGTTCGTGCAGCATGTTACTCTGAATGACGCGCAAGTAGCATCCTTTGGCAGATACCTTGAAGCAGGAAGGACAGTTCGTGATAGTACACTTAAGCGTAAAGTGTCTATACAGGAGTGTATTCCTCCTAACTGAATCAGCTTTCATGTAAGCAGTGCGTCCGTGCTTGTAGACACATCTTGAGGTCTAAGGATGCAGGTAAAAGGGGTCAAAAATACCTTTGTGAAACGCTGCATGGCATTATGAAAAGTCACGTAACTGTCAAATTGATGATTGGATACAAGTTCGGCGAAGAGTTTCGAAAGATCAAAGGTTACAAATTGAGCATCCATAAGGGCGGAGACCTGTAGCAAAGCAAATATCGACTCAGTAGACGGAATAACTTTACAGAGCACAGATGCTAACTTAAGATGAAGTAAATTCGCATAACATTTATTCCACAATCAACAAGCGTGAACACGTGCTCTGACATTAAATGGAATAACAGAACTGTATGAGATCTATCAAATATGAATGTAACAATTCGATGTAAAAATTCATGATATTTCCGAAAAGCAGAGAAGTGGGTGCTTGTGTAACATGTTACTGTGAAGGACGCGCCAGTAGCTTCCCTTGGCAGATACTATAAAGGAGGAAGGATAGTTGCTGACGCCACATTTTAGCGTTAAGTATCTTTACAGGAGCGTGAGCCTTCTAACTGAACCAATATTCATGTAAACAGTGCATCCATGCTAGTATACATAACCTGAGGCCTATAAGATGCATGTAAAAAGATTCAGAAATACATTTGTGAAACTCTGCATGGATTGGTAAAAGTTCAGGTAACTTTCGAATTGGTGATGGGACACAAGTTCCGAAAACAGTTTCAAAAGATCGAAAATTACGAACGGGGCATCCATAATAATTGAAACCTGTGGAAAAGCAAATTTCGACACAATTGACGGACTAACTTTACGGAGCACAGATACAAACTTCAGATGATGTAACTTCATATAACATTTATTTAATACTCATCAAGCTTGAAAACTTCCTCCGACATCAAATAGAATAGAGGGAAGAAATAGGTCTACCAAGTGTGCGCATTCGATGGGGCCAGCCTCAGCAAAGGTTTAATATTTTCCCCAATAGCAGACTGATGGGTTTTTGTTAAAAGAAACGGAGTATATGCACCAGCCAAACGCCCTACTGAGGGACGAAGGGTAAAACGGGAACAGTCAAAGACGCAGATTGTGTGTTTGCCACAGCATACCAGTGGAATGACATCTAGAAGTCGTAGTGAAATGATCGCTTTAATAGATGTTGGGCCTCTATTCCGTGAATCATGTGGTGAGCAGAATTAAGTGACGTACATACAACCGCGTAGGCATATAAACCATATGAGTTTGGTGATCTGAAGGTCTCACTCCATATCGGGAGATCCGAAAATGGTATGAGCGACATGGACATCTGCCTCTTATTCTGTAGTACCCTGTTCACGAAAATGTCGAGTAGGTAGACGCAGCCAAATAATTGAAGTTCAGAACTCCATTTAAAAAATGAAACAGAGTAGACGATTCTAGTACTCCAGACATATGAAGGATTAATCCATGTCAGGGAATCCTTAACCCTACCAAGAAGAATCGGAAAAATAATTGAACTAAATGACCCTCTCAAGAAAACGAAATTCAAATAAAAGCGGATAGGTATTTTAAGCAACCGGCGATCACAATTAGCAACAAATGTCTGCTTAGGCACCTCTGGACCAGCGAATACGACCCCCTTTTGCTCTACATTAACTGGTAAACTGATGGAGGTGAGATAAGGAAAGGACTTGTCCACATAGGATAGTGAATTTCAAAACAATTGAAATAGCGATGGTGATGCATGTGATAACACTCAGGCTTTCTCATGCCAAATTTTTTTAGAGAAAGCTCTATGAGCCCACATTAAAAAAAACTACTTTGGATATTTCGGCCACCAACATTCATGCCTTACCTTCTGTAATAAGTCAGAATATAAAAGCGTTCTATAAAGGAACAGATATGAGAATAGCAATCAGCTGATCACGGTCAATGACTGGAATCGCCTCCAGTGGTCCCAGCGATCTCACTGTCTAATCCGTGATTGAGAGGTTTGGTTGTAAGCCATAGTAATGTATTTTAAAGAAGGATCAAGCGACTACTTATTCACTCAGTCATAAAATTTGTATCACTATTGCAGCCTAATAGTGACGTAGTGCTCCGACAACAAGCGGTCAGCCAAGCAAATTGCTTATGTTGGCAGTGATAAGGTAAACTCAACACAGTTAGGCTGTGCGATGAGTTGGGACAGAAAAACGCATGCCTAGTTTCCGAGGATGCGCGTGCTCATCTAGAGCAACCGTTGCACAAGTAAACTCCAAAAGATGCTTCGACTCAAACTTTGATTTGTGCAGGGATCGCGAAATTGTAAGTCATCGGATGTATTTTCCGAAAAGTGGACAAATTTCAATGCCGCAATGTTAGCGGATGTGGTTAAGAAATAAGGTCATTCGAAGTTCTTTTTGAAATTTACATTTAAAAAAATGTATTCACCAGCTTCTCAGTCGTACGAATCACAGGTGCAAACGGAAAAGTCTTTGTCATTTGATTCGGGGATCGCAAAATGCAGAACAGTGGGTCAAAAGAAGCAGAAGACAAAGAAGCGTATGGCATGGAATACACACAACTATATAACGTAGAATTGGAATAGTTACCTTTTCATGAACTATCACTAGAACAGCAGCCCAGACCAGATCAGGAAAACAAGGAATGTTAAACAGTACAAACGTTTCCCGAGAATACAGTATCATACTCAATATATGAGTTCAAGAGTTCATTTTCAATATAACATGAGCAGTGATCCAAAATGTTAACTGTCCAGAGGTATTTCATCGATGGTGCGTACATTCCATTCACTCAGTTGGTGTTTTTGGTAGTCTACAAGGATGGACTAAATGGCCCATCAAAGGCGTCTTTCCTCGGTAGCCACGTAATGCACTGCCCTAGGGAGGAAATCACCTGGAATTTCGTTTCACCGCAACTCATCCCAGGCTACCGACAACGTCTAGAGGGGCTGGTTTCGAAATGGGCGAAGCTTTCGAGGGCTGGCTTCAACAGTACATATGACCACGAGATCTTTGTGGCTGGCATACCAGTGGGATTAATTCAGCTTGGTTCCGACACCAACCGAATGCAATGAAGGGCAGAGGATTCGCGGCTAACGGGGCTGGCTGAACCAGCTATGATGAAGTACAAAGAAAGAACATAATCTGATCTAAATTGCAGCTGAAGACTGTTATAAGTGCCGGCAAGCCAAAATCATGAGTATATTGGGGGATTGTTTTATTTTCGATCGAACCCAGAAAAAAACTATTGGCAATGGAAAAATGGGTACATGAGGTTTTCGGTACGCAGGACGAGACTGATACGTTTTAGGCGACGGTTCGATTTTGAAGAAAATATGCCGAAAAGGAGACCAGAGGGACCTCGTTCCCAGTAGCAAATGTCCTCAAACGGACAAATCAGGCGCGGATCCATGATATAAATGCACACTGAACTTTGATTCCAGCGAAAAAGAAAACATGAGACCATCGAAATCACCGGCAAATTATGTGTCCAGCGGGTGAAGACTTAGTAGCACCGACGTCATCGTTAGATGACTCGTCGACGCACGTGCATAAACGAAACAGGTTATGTCAGTTGGCTTTCCGGTGCAATACTGCACGCCGCTATATCAGCAATCTTCAAGAAATATTTAGTCCAGTTGTGCCGCATTTGCCTACATATCCTACTAAGTTTTTGGGTGCATCGTACGCCTTGCAAGTAGCCCCTGTCGATAGTAGAGATGATGTTTACGCTGGAATTCAAAGAAATACACCGATCGGAAGGTATGGAACACTCCATCTTAGAGGATGAAGAAATAGCTGTTGATTCGGATAAATATTGTCTACTTTATATTGTAAGTCAAAGGCGGAAATTTGGTCGATTTTAGGCAGCATCATGAAACCCTTCTTCACTGGCATCTTCACAGTTGTTACTATGGAAACGGAAGGCCGTGCAATATGCAGATCTTTTATTAGGGAATGGACGAGGAAATTAAATCCCTACAAGAAGAAAGGATAGAATTTTCTTTTCACCGTGGCGTTGCCCGGGTTATTTGCGATCCAGTCACGGGCGCGAGATTTCGCCCCTTATAATATTTTGCTATTAAGTTGCCGTCAATGGTTGTCCCAAAGTTGCTGTCGTCGCGACCCAGTGGACGTGGTCTAAATTTCGCATGTACACAAGGGGCTGCCATCTCAGCCAATCAAAGTGCCCCTGCTGTTCAACGATGGATTTTCGCTGCGGTTGTGTAACGGACCAGAACCCACGCAGTTTTTTGAATGGGGTTGCACTTTTACGCACGGACCTAGGATGGTTATGACGTAACTGCGCGTATGTGAAAACAACCGGTACCTTTCCTCCTCTACCGCTGACCTTCCCCCCCCAAGCAACACATCGCAACTCTCTCGTCTAACTACTCGGCCCGTTCCACGACAATTTTCTTCAGTCTCCCAGAGCGTTGCTCTCCCCGCCGGTTGTGTAGCAGGCAAATCAGCGTTACTTCCATTCAGACAGGTCACTCCCAGTTGGACCTAAGCCCCCTTGTACATGTAACCGTTATAAATATCCATTCTGATTCTATCCATACACTTATGTCCCTTTGCATTAGTATTCTGTTTTATCGTTTGGATGAGTTTTAAAGTGCTTGATAACTCTATTCAGCTCAGTCATAGCCAGGACTTATTCCAAGTGCTTCACGTTACTCGGTGTACGTTATCCTCGAAGTCCTCAGTCGCTATAGTTGCTTCGCTATAACCACGCTATGCAAATATAGAATATTAACAAACGTACGAAAAGATTTAATCACAGTTTATTGTTGTAAGTGACGTATACGAAACAAGTTCTGGTGAGCATGTGAGGCTGGATCTCAACTGCCGCAGGATCTCACGGATTTTGGGACACTCCATGGAATCGTAAAATTCCAAATTTAACAAACCATTTAAGAGGCAGACTATTTACCCAGTGGAAAGTGTACACAAATAAAATTCCACAAATGGAAAAATCTGGCTTAAACTTTGAGTAGTGTAGCGGCCGAAGACTTCGAGGTTTGCACACACACACGGGCGAGTAACGCACCTGTAGTCATTGATGAGACGATGCGCATATTGAACATGATCTCTAAGCACCATGCCGACTCACTCAAAACGCAACAGTCATTAGAAGGAACGGCAGAAATGTTGGAAATGGATTCTACTATTAAGAAGGATATGAAGGTATGAAAGGGCACAATAGAAAATAAAGAAAGGGAGCGTTACATGATGCGATATCCCTTTTTGGAGTGGGGGATTACGTCATGTCTGTTGGATAACCGGTGGGGAGTGCAACGCTGTGGGCAACTGCAGGGGTCAGGGACGAGGGATGCTGACATTGAACGGAGGAGTAGCGAGACGATGAGCGGCGACGGTACTCATAGGGGATGGGGGTCAGCGTTCGAGAGTCGGAAGGGCACCGGCATCTTCACCGACATTCCATCACTCCATCCCCATCCGGGATCCGCGCGAAAAAGTGCTACTAGTCCATTCAAACAATTCTGTCGGAACTGTGGTTCGTTACAGCTGGCCTCCCTCTGAAATGAGCACTGTCCTCCGAGATAGCTGTGCGGAGATCGGTTGGGTAGGTGTGGAAAGTGTAAGTGCTTCTCTGCATCCCACCGCTGCCACCAATGTAGCGGCCGAAAGACTTCGAGGTTTGCACACACACACGGGCGAGTAACGCACCTGTAGTCATTATTAGACGATGCGCATATTGAACATGGTCTCTAAGCACCATGCCGATCACTCAAACAGCAACAGTCATTAGAAGGAACGGCAGAAATGTTGGAAATGGATTCTACCTATTAAGGATATGAAAGGTATGAGAAAGGAGCACAATAGAAAAATAAAGAAAGGGAGCGTTACATGATGCGATATCCCTTTTTGGAGTGGAATTACGTCATGTCTGTTGGATAACCGGTGGGGAGTGCAACGCTGTGGGCAACTGCAGGGGTCGGGACGAGGGATGCTGACATTGAACGGAGGGTAGCGAGATGATGAGCGCGACGGTACTCATGGATGGGGGTCAGGTTCGAGAGAGTGGAAGGGGCGCATCTTCACCGACATTCCATCACTCCATCCCCATCCGCGGGATCCGCGCGAAAAGTGCTACTAGTCCATTCAAACAATTCTGTCGGAACTGTGGTTCGTTACAGTAGGTCTTCTCGGAAGTCGATACTAAAAAATTGTAATTCCAGTGCCAGCTGACTGTTGGCCTTGCGACTTGAATTTCAGTCCAGCAAAAGCATGCAGGTCATTACCTTTATTGTTACTCAGCTGGAGACGGGAACCCAAAGACTTTTCGGGAGACTAAAGGTGTTTAAAACACAAAATCAGTGCATTTCCGGTCAAAAGAAACCCACATTCGGTATTTCAATCTGCTGAGTTTTGTTATGCACAAACTTTAGGCCTGTACATCGTACTCCAATTGAGACCGAACGAAGGTCAGTAGTTTTAATCTAAAAGCACGTTATCAATCGTAAAAAGCGTGCCTTTCATTACGACTAGCTTCTGCTTGGTGCGTTTAAGATTTCCTTTAAACACTGTGAAGAAGAAAGGAAGATCACTTGCGTG
Source organism: Schistocephalus solidus (assembly GCA_017591395.1). Classification (NCBI taxonomy): domain Eukaryota; kingdom Metazoa; phylum Platyhelminthes; class Cestoda; order Diphyllobothriidea; family Diphyllobothriidae; genus Schistocephalus; species Schistocephalus solidus. Next base: position 11,305 of record WEDG01003708.1, on the reverse strand, counting down.
GGAACTAGCTTAGCCTATTAGAAGACGAAAGGCACATCAACCGCACTCTCTCCTCCTCTCTCATCTGGGTCCGGTGTCATGAACAAGTGAAGAACACTGGAGGTGGGTAAGGGCGCAATTGTTTGACGCCGTCGGAGCCACTCTTAAGCGTACTGCAACACCTGGCGCGGATTTAATGGAGATGAAGTGCCATAGAGGCAACCTTAACAAGTCATTGCAGCCTGAAATTCTGAACACCATTTAGCCATTCTATACGAAAAGGACGTGCTTCAAACTCCTTGGAAAAATTTTGGAGGGCTGAAAGGATATACAGGACCTAAATATGGAAATTAAGAAGTTCAAAAATAATCGTTTTTTACTTGAACTGAGAAATCGGTGACGTCGGAAGTTGAGGAAGACAAACATACATATGCATACACACCTTCCCCAGCCATACCAACAAGCATCTACATGGCTCGGTGTAACCTCAGTCTCTTGAATGGAAAAGAACGATCGCGAGGGCGTTTGGGGTCAATTGTTGCTACTAGACAGAGAGAAGTGACCACAAAGTTGAAGCATGTTACTAGCAGCAAAACCGGTGGATGCATCAAGTGACCCGCCAAAAACCATAATAAAGATACGTCATTAATTCAGGAAACTTATGTTTCCACTTCTACTTATAGTAAAGTCAGTTTGGTGAGGGCGCCCAATTAAAAACGTGCTAATGGTAGTGAGAATAGTAGGGTGTTGTAAAAATATATTGCAGAAATGGATAGAGTCAGAAAGTTTCCAATCCAAATCCAGTACGTCACACACGTCGAAAACTCCCTGCTGTGACAAAATTCGCCCTAATACCATTGAAACTTCCCACGATTAACACCATAGTGACAACACGTCATTCCAGCGCAGAGGGCGAACCCATGAAGTGTCCAATTAATAAAACCTATTTAAATCATAATTGGAAGATAGTAAAAAGGGCGTTCCCGAGACTTCTTCAAATATTCCAAAGGAATGGGTGGTGTATGGTCAAGCGTTCTGCATGATGGTGAATTATAACAAAGGATAACGCTCTTCGTCTACGCAAAGCTTAGTCAGGTCTTGTTATTACATTATACCCGAACCCCCTTAAAGTTATTTTCGAAAATGAAACCCAGGCAGCGCTACTGCTAGAAAGAAGAGTGGCCACATGGAGCTCACGTAAAGAAGTGTTTATTCTGGGATGGACTGTGAGCCAAGGGAAAGTTTCAAAATGCCGGAACTGAGATAGTAAAAATAGAAGACTTACAGATAAGACAATGGCCTGATAGTTGCGTCATAGGCTGCGTAAACTCTCTCGTTAATTTCATCTGCGAATTGACTTTTCCGTTCTGCTGATTATTCGACAAAGTAGTGAGCGGATATCGAGGCTGCCCGAAGCAAAATGGCTAGAAATTGAAGGCATTTCTCTCACAACATGTTCTTTTCCTCACCAGAACACGTGAAGGACAAAGGATTAAGTGTCTTGGCCTGGTTGTTACGAAAACATCAGTCAGCATTGTTGAGATTATTTCAATGCCTCCGCTCGGTTGAATTGATCATGTGGTGCTTATGTGGTACTACTTCTTATTCTCCGTTGCACCTCCTATATGGGAAAAATGGCGTAACGTTTGGCGAGGAAATTTTCATTAGATTTGAGTAGATATTACAGACCTAAAGTGGACCTCGATGTTTTCGGGCACTGTGAACGAAAATTGGGAGTTCTTCCGGAATACTCTTCTGCAAGTCATGGACAACCACTGACCGCTAACGAGTGTCCACCAGAGAAAGCATCCTGGGTGGCTAGACAGCAACCTTAAAAGGGACCTTAACAGAAAGCACAAGTTGTGGAGAAAATACTGCGAGTCTAAACAAGGCACATATTTTAACAGGTATAAAACACAGGAAAAAAAACTGAGAAGCCTAATGCCTAAAACACGAGATGAATTCAAGAAGATTTTGCTTTAAAGGGTAATGCAGCATCCGAGGTTAGTCTACAGTTACCTCTGCAGATGTTCAAGGAAATAAGCATCAAATCCCGATGATAAAGACCGCAGTGGGTGTCAAAATTTCTGAAAACCGGGACAAAGCCGAGTACTTTTCACAGACCTACCGCTCAGTCTTCACAATTTACGTAATTTTCTCTCGTCCCTAAGCGGATAACCTGCCGAATTCAAGCGTTAATCACATACTATTCTCAGAATTTCTGATCTGAAGAGAATTTAAAGGAAATAAAAGAGTTTAAATCGCCCGGACCGGATGAGCTCCAACCCAAAATTCTAAAAGAAGTTGCCAATGAACTTTCATAATTTGCTATCAAACTGTCAACACGAGTTCCAAAAAGGAAGACTCTGCACAACCAATTTGCTGCAATCTCTCCAGAGCTGGTTCAGTGTAATGCCTGTAACCCTCCAAAATATACATATACAATAACATCATCTTCATTACTTCCAAAAGGCCTTCGACACAGTGCCGCACCAGAGACTGTTGAAAAAGCTAGAAAGAATTGGAATCATAGGTAACCTCCTCAAGTGGATCGAAAACATCCTCGTGGGTTGGCACCACGTTGTGTGCATCGGCCAAGGGAGGCCAAATTCTGCTCAGGCGAGAGTGGGGTTACTCAGGGTTCTGAACTCGGGCAAATACTGTTTCTTTTAAAAGCGGATGATTGTGTCAGGGATCTGGACTGTGAACCGGTAATGTTTGCCTAACACTTAAAAATCTGGAGTGTAATCCAGAGCCCTGCCAACGACGATAAATTACAGATCAATTTAACTCAGTGACATAAATAGTCGAATCATTTGCTTTTGCGGTTCAGCGTCAATAAGTGTACAAGATTTCGCTTAGTCAGCCTATCTGGATCTGCTGACAGTAGAATCTACTTTTTCTGCGGTGAAGCCCTACAAGACGTGGAAACACAAAAGGAACTTGATGTGCAGACGATTACCACCTTAAAACCATCCTCGCACTTCTCGAAAGTGGCAAAGAGCACAATGGCTATGTTTCATGCCATTAGACGAGCCTTATTGGATTTCGATGAAGATCTATTCGCTAAGATTTTGGAACATTATATAGGCCGCATTTTGAATATGCTGTACAAGCCTGGAGACCCTGGACAGATCAAGATCAGAACTATCTCGAAAGAGTACGAAAGGGGAGCCAACAAAATTTAGAATTAAGAATTTATATTTGGTTCGCACTGGCAAGGCACTGTCTCAACAAACATTTGTAACTAAATAAAGTCATGAAAATGTGTGCAGATAAAATGTAAAAATACTTAATAATGTAGACAGAACTTGTCCAATAAGGATGATGGCGCTTCGTCTACGAAGCTCGGTTTAGCCGTTAAACACTCTCCAGAAAGGAAAGAGGGCAACCGGCAGGGATCACAGAAAATGAAGAAACAAATTTCAGAAGACAAAGGTTATATGTCGTCCAAAAATTTAAATCCCAGAAGCACAGCGTCGGACAAAAATCACTCTCATGTTGAAGTGCCAGCATCCACGAGGAACGCCACCATTGTGAACTCCCACCCTAGCGTAGGCGGGCAAATTATGACCTCGCCCATAAACCGTAACCGAAATATCGTAATACGGACTGTCCCAGAATCCACGTCCTGAATTTCGAAGGAACGAGTGACACACGATATAGATCTTCTTCATGAATTCCAGTGCAGTCCTGAAGAAAGGGGAAATTTACACCGTGCAAAAAGCTTTACCGACTAGGCAAAGCGGACCCCAGCCGCAACATGAAACTATGCCCAAGGCCTCTAAAAATTATTTAAGAAAACAAAACCCAGGCACCACTTCTGTTACAAGGAAGAATGACCTTATGGGAATCGCACAAACAAGTGTTTTTTCAGCGGGACTAACTCTATGCGTCCGAATGGATGACTGCACACAGGAGAGGGCACTTGCAACCCCGGTTCCATAAATTAATGCAAGGATGCACTTAACCCCCCCGCACGCCACCAGGAATCCAAACAACAGCTGCATTAACCCTACCCACAAAACATGCCAGTCTTGCAAACATCAGCGACCCCACCAGCACTTGAACCTAACTGTATGCGTCCGAATGCATGACTGCACACAGCCAGTTGCACCCCCGGTTCCAAAAATCCCGCAAAGGATTCACCCTAAAACCCCCACGCGACCAGGAATCCAAACAACAGCTGCAGCAACCCTACCCCACAGCATGCCCCTGTTACAAACATCAACGATCTCACCAGCACTGTAAACCTTACTGAGTGCGTCCGAATGCATGACTGCACAATGAAGAGGGTAGTTGCACCCCGGGTTCCAAAACGGCTCATCCGAACTGTAACAATAGCCTACGCCAGCCCCCTACGCCAATCCCGTAGCACACAAGGCAATAGTCCACGGTGTTTCTGGTTATATTCAGGTGAACAAGACAACCTACTGTAAGCTTTTAAGTATCTTGGGTTTTATGCATTTTGTTTTGGGACCCGCTTATTGTGCCTCCACCGCCGAGGAACGGCTGAAAATGAGGGAACTAGGAAGAAGGTGGGGAGAATTGGCAGAGGGGAGAAACGATGAAAATCAAAGACGGTCAAATAGTCAGATAAATGTGTCCTTCCTGTGGCCAGCCTGGCAACAACTAGGTTTGACCTCCGCGACGAATCAAGCATTAAATTCATCTCAGTGTCCACATTGTTGAGATTTGCGCTCCATGCTGGAAAAATCTCCCTTCCAGATGTTTCTTTCCAGTTGCTTAATTGAGTCAGGCCATGAAAACATGGAATACTCAACGAGCAATACAATGTGAGCACTAGCACCCATTGGCGGTAGATCTTGTAAATTCAGCCCACAATCCTCGTCTCGCGTGAGCGAAAGGTCTAGACATTCGAACATTGTCCTTCCCTAACGCGCCTCCCCAACGGTACATTCTGGAAGAGTAATTTTTCGGTTGCCATCTCAAGCAAACGATGACCGAATGTTTCCGTTGGACCCGAAACAGTTCAAGTTTCCCAGTCGATATTAGGAGCGTTAAAGACTCCAACGAAAAGTTCATCTTTGTTCAAGCAAGCCTTGACCAGCTCAGTTAGGAGAGGGACATCACGTTCGACATTCTGGTTTGGGGGACGGTATGCAAGTTAGAATGCCAGTTGCTGGGCGTACTTGGTTGTACGGGTTAAAGATAAAACTTCAACTTCTGCTGTCATAGGATAAGGCTCGGAAATTGCATTTATATAAGAGTAACCATAACAGTTGATAACCACTGAGGCATACTTTGTGTAAGAGGGCAATTATATCTGGTTCTTGTTCATCAAAAAACGTCCAAAACTCGCTCATTTCATCGAACAGGCTGTGTACATTTGTATACATGAACTTTATCGTCCACATTCTCAGCTTGGGCCAGCTCTGATGATATAAGGTGTCTGTTGTCTGTCAGAAAAACCACTGCCAAGACTCTTTCCGTTTCGTAATCAGTCTGAAAAGCAAATCTTTATATGAGTTACGGAGAGCCATTCTCCGTTCTATAAGGCGTGAGGCCCACACTATTTTTGAGGATGATTTTAAGAGGCCATGGTGATGACAGTTCATGATAAGCATTCGCTTTCCCTAGACGGAAAGCTTTGCGCACGGTAATGTATTCTCCATCTTGAAGAACGGCATTTGAATATGTTCGGAACAAATCCTTAGAAATCAGATAAGTTGACTCGGGAACCACTTTTATGACGAAATTTCGTTTGCCGTCAAGATGCCTGTTTGGTAACTTGGTGCTCTGATTTGCTGACGGAACTTCGACATCAGAGGAATTATGTTCTGGTAGACTGCGCTATCTGCGATGTTATTAACATTTCGTATAGCGTACCGGCTTCGGTCTGGGAACTTTTACAGTCGTTTCCCTGTTGGACTGTGCTGTACACAGAGCTGGTGTTTTCGCTTCCATGAACTGGAAGTCGAGTGCTCTCCCTTACTGGGTTATCATTGTGATGGAATGGAGTGATGGCGTCCTCTTCCAGAATTAATGGCGAGCCCATCTTGTAATTTCTAACAGGCGTCACGCAGAAAAGCAGCTGCGTGAGAAACTGTACCGTCGAGCGGAAACCCATTGCACCGAACCAGACGACAGGAAGGCCGAGGTCCCGTTTCTGCGGAAACATTATACGGTCAATGGATATCCTGGGAGTTTTGCTGAGAAATGCAGGTGAGAAGCCAAGAGAATAAATCCGAAGGGGCAGCCGAAACCAAAGTGCTGGTGTGCAATTCCTTACATAACTGGAGTATCCGAAGAATTTGCTAGACTAGTGAGTGAATTTGGGATTGGCATGGCTCACAGACCGGAAGCGACAATCCGCAGGCAACTCATGCAACCTAAAGACCCAATCCCCCTCAAACAAAAATCCGGCGTCATTTACCGGATAGACTGCCATTGTGGTCGAGCAAATTATGTTGGCGAAACCAGCAAACGGGTTTGCACGAGAATGCACGAGCACGAGCTTGCTGTATGACAGAAGGATAAACGCGCCTTGGTAACCGCTAACGCGTCCTCGCCAGGGCACGACTTTGACTTTGGCAGCGTGAGAATACTGGGCCAGTCAGACGACCGAATTTCACGCGTGCTGCAGGAAGCGTTGCACTCGACTGCGGAATCGATCAATAGACATATCGATCTGTCAGCTGCATATCAGGGCCTGCGCGAACAAATCAATGGCGCTGATGAAGGTCTGCTCGGCAGAGGTGAGTTTAATAAGCAGTGAGCTGTACAGTCTTTTATCCCTTGGTGATGAGCTCGCGTGAGAGTTCGAAACGTCGGATGAATAAAATTCTGGTCCCAGAGAACTCCTTTCCGTCTTCTTCTTTATATATATTTCATGGTATTTGGGCGCTCACCAATCGGTTACAGGACTCACTCGTCCCGCTGAGCCTAGGGACTTACTCTACAGCCACGCCAGCAGCCGCAGAGTGGCTAGTGATATTGGCAGAATGATATTACTGACTAAGACAAGGGAGACTGGAATGGCCATTTCTGACTTATGAGCCGTCATCAGCAAGCCATACCCAACCCCAGGCGCTGCGGCACCCGAGGCTTGAACTGATGTCCGAGTTCTGTCTACATGACCAGAATAAGAATATTCATCTCTACGTTGAATTCACAGTGCATAGCCCTCTTATCAGACACTCGTACGAACTTTGCCGTCAAATTCTACGGCGAGACGCTCGATTTGGCAAGCTCGCATTAAATTTTATGAAAAATTGTTCAAGCTTGAACCTTTAACCCTGCCCCGAGTGGACAAGAAAACGAAGTAGACTTGCTTCGCATCTTCATCACCCCTTATATATCAAATATGCGAAGAACGGTCAAAACGACGGAGGGCGGACGCGAGCGCAGTGGCCAACCGTGTTAAACATCCGGATGTCAGGTATAGCGGCTGCTAGTCTACATGCACCAGGTGTGGGTTCTCAGATAACGCATACATGAGATTGCCTTACGGACCATATAATGGAGGCTTGACAGTCTGACATAAAACAACAAAGATGGATTCTTTTCAAGTTCCATGTCACCTCGGGTGAACCTTTATTTAAAAGTTAATGGTAACAAAACACAGGTTTTATGAACGAGAATGAATCGGATAGGAGACTTTGGGCATCCTCCAGGGTGCGCTGGGTCCAGGTTGATCGGAATCCGCCCGTCGTCAAAAGGGTAGACACCGATGGAGACTTGACGAAATCGTAAAAATGGACGGCAGAGAGAAGAATGAAATCGGTCTGTTCGCCCTTGTCGTAAGCATAAGTAACATCGACTGTACCAATCGAGGACACATTCTGAAGTGCAAATGTTTCTGGCTCGTAGTACCCCGCTCGATACCTACTGCTTACTGATAATCCATTCTAAAATGCAGATAAGTCATAGTTACCGTTTGGCAACAGTACTGAGGTTTCGGTTAGAACATTTACTGTGAAACTGTGTTTGAGACTAAAAAGGCATGGTTATTGATATAATACTCTGCACTGACCAAAATCTTGATACTCAACACTATGGAGGGGAAGTTTACGTAACATTCACACTGTATAGTCTTTTTATTGCCCAGGAGACGAGACACCATGCATCCATCAGCCGTGGGAGTTGCGTCAACTTTAAAGTGCACCTCTGTGCGCACGTTAGAGGGGTATGTCTTCCAAACGGAGGGAAGAACGACTTGTTCCAGCAAATGCAATACGACCTGCGATAAATCGATGTTGTCTCCATCACGCGGACAAAGTTTGGCTGCTTAGAAAGAGAAAACATTTAGCAATTACGTTCACTGGTAGACTGACTTCCCAAAAGCGAATTACCATATTTACTTTAGCTTCATCGTTGACAATTTAGCGCAAAAAATCGAGATATTAGTAATAAAGTATATATATTATATAATATAGCGTATGATAGTATATACAGTAGATAGTCATATAGTATATTAATATAGTAATAAGGAGGTCGTTGTGGGTCCACTGCAAATGGAGAGACCCCAATTTTTCCTAATGATGTCGTTGAATGGTTCGACAAAATAAGTAGCTTATCACAGTTCCTCATTAAAAATGCTTACGTTTGAACTGAGCTTGAGCTATAACGCAAGTTAATAGACCGAGACATGCGCAGATTGACTTCTTCATAGTTTCTTTAACTCGACTGATATATTCAGCACGCCACTATTGCTTAAAAAGCTATTCGCATCAGTCAGTTTCTAGAAATGTTACTTAATTTCATTGGCCAATGGTAATTTTAGAACATCAAAGTGTTATCACTTGTGCACGTGCTCACGCAGCGTGTTTCCAATCAAGAATTAAATTAGCCTGAACTGCACATCAACGTGCCCTAGAACGTGGTCCTAAGACGTAGACAACCCGAAAAGCTTATCACTTTTACTTAAACATATAAGATAAGATTTGAAGTCAGCTTGTGTTCCGTTTTCACTAATTCGATGACAGCATCTTAGCTTTCCATGAATTCTTCGTCTATTGCTAATTCATTTAACTGAACTTCAGTTTATTTGGTAAGGACAATAGGCAATGCGTTTGAAAACCCTATTGTGTACATGCCAGTCCATTGGGTAATGCGGGATATGTAGCTCATTTTAATGGCTTACTCGCAAAAGGTGAGTAGTACTGTGATATTAAATGACATGTTTTATGGTTCACCTGGCAGTTAGTTGAGTTTCAGGTTCGAGGGAAGCTGTGAACATCTATAATCAGCCAAGCTTTTCTTGAACAGTTGAAATGATGTCACCTCCACGACTGATTGGGGAGATCATTCCAGCTCTCTACCACCCTTTGCGTTAAAAATTCAGCGTGAAAGTTCAGCCTGGACATTTTTGTGCGCAGCTTCATCGAGTGCCCACGAAGATTGGGAGAAAGGTGCCACTGAATTACCTCCACATAGCTCAATCCATTCTCAAGGCCATGTATTATCTTGTAAACCAGGATAAGATTACATATTTGCTGCCTGTAACACTTGATTGTCTTCTGGGGATTCCACCGTAAAAACCGATTGAAAAAACTGAGACGGTAATTGTGCTTTCTTTGGCCCTTCAATTAATAAGTTTCCAAGGCTTTCTTGTAGACAGGCAATATCATCCCTGTGTTTTCTCCTACTGTGATTTACCCACGGAACTTCTTGAGATATATGATGGATTCTGCTGTCAGATGGCACTCAAACAAAGTTCTGTCAATCCATAGTAGTTTGCGGCATTTTTTCGTTGTTCCTTACATTTGGCGAATGTCTTTGAATCATAATCGTTTTTGTCATCGGAGTGACCCACGGCAGCAGAGAACCTGGTCTCACTATTTTCATAGGGCAATGGGTTTCAACTAGATGGTCTTTAATCTTCCGAATATACTGCCAAAATTCTTTTAAAATCTGTCAAGTTAACTGACCAGGGTTCCTCTGAGACGACAAGTCTCCTTACGTTAAAATTACCCTTCCAAACATTTCCGCACATTTGTGGGTTGTTTTGGGTTCAATAGCAGAGAGCACACACACGTAAAAGCAACATGGTCGCTTAAGCCGAGTGGCGATTGTGCATTAACTTCCCTTATGACTCCTTCTTCTTTACTGAAGACGAGATCTAGGCAGTTTAATCGTTGTCCTTCTCTCAATCTTGTTCTGAATTTGAACAGGGTATTCGTCTTGAGAAAATTGTAGTAGCTTGTGGTCGAATTTTGTTAATGGAACGTTTGCTACGGGGATCTTCCTGGCTATTCCTGGAGCGTTACAGTTACCCAGAAGTAGTATGTCCTCCCTCTTACAAAACAACTTCAGTGCTCTAAGAAGTTCTATGTCGTCGCTTTCATCCAAGCTGGGAGGTCGATAGCCAACGCACGGGTGGCGTCTCGGTAATTATTTGATACTAAGCTTACATGAAATTTGTTAAAATTTTCGTGGTAATAAATCGGATATTTCTTGTTGGCAGCATCAATGGCTACGCCTCCTCCTCAACGTTGAAATCTGTCATAACGGAACTCGTGAGAGCCCTCGATATTGAATTCGCTACTACCTATTTCCTCAGTCAACCAGGTCTCTGTTAACACAATTATGGGAGGTTTTTGCTCAGAGGCTAGTAATTTGAGTTCACCCAGCTTGTTGAAGAGCCTCTGACAGGGATTTTAGGAGATTTCCGGACAGTGAAAACTGGAACTAGTAAGGAAGATCAATACATTTACCACTGCACCATGAACGTACCGCTCATGGGTGATCAAAATATTTTTTTAAATACGAATTATCAACAGAGAACAAATTTTAATACATTAATAGTCTCTTGTGAAATAAAAACCGACGAAACCATTATACTCCAAGGTGATTATACACAGTGGACTCCATGAGACTCAAAAGGAAAAACGAACTAGGGTACCGGCATCAGACATTGGTAACTATGCAACAGATTAGACGGATTCCACAGCAGCCAATCGGTTTATCGGCTGTGAGGCCCTTAATCAACGAGTCCTGATACTCTTTGAGAAGCAAGTCCTACTGACTGACATCATTGTGGATATTCTAGAAGACAGCAAAAGACAATCCCTTCATGTTACGTCATTTCCCCAACCGACAAGCAACGCATACCCTCGTTTAACCAGGCATAGTTGTGGGAAACTCAAAGCCACCTAGGAAGACCAAACGAGTTACATCTCCAGAGAAACTGCAGAAAAACCAGTTCCACTGAGCAAGGAGGCAGTCGACGTCAATGCAACAGTGATAAGTGAAGCTGTATTACCTGTTACGGCAACTAAACCTCCGAAATCAGCGATCGATACCGAAGGAAAATCCAGGGAGAACCTCAAAAAGCCTGTTAGAAAACTACAAGAAGAGCTTG